>PVJS01044187.1:0-16759 GCA_004027185.1 Glis glis | reverse complement strand
CTGTTTGAGTATTTTCTCCGGTGCTGGTTTGGAAGACATAAAGTCTTTTTTTTTTTTTTGCAGTACTGGGGATGGAACCCAGGGGCGTTCTACCTCCGCGCTATGCCCCCAGCCCTATTTTTTTTTATACTTTATTTTGAAACCGGGTCTCACGAAGTTGCGGAGGGCCTCACTAAGTAGAGAGAGAGAGAGAGAGAGAGAGAGAGCAAGCGCACGCGCACGCCAGCTGAGTCTGGCCGCGAACCTGGATCCTCTGGTCTCCGCCTCCCAAAGTACTGGGATTACAAGCGTGCGCCACCATGCCCGGCTGGAGAGGTCATCTTCTAAGAGTGATATTCTGTTTTCCATGTGATCTAGTCTATTTTTGATGGTCTGTATTGATGCCTTCATTTCAATTATTGCATCCTTCACTTCCTTCAGAGCTTCTTTTTGATTCCTGTTCAGGGTGTCAGATTCTTTGTTTATTTGATCCTTCATTTCTTTCAGGCTCTCTCTGAATTCTTTTTGGAAATCCTGTATCATTTCTACTATTAAAGTACTGAATTGTCCTTCTGGCAATCCTTGCACTTCTGTGTTGGCAGGTTCTGCTGTTGTGGGATTGTGGGGGCTCATTGTTTCTTTGCTATTCTTCCTTTTCATGATTTCAGGTTTCTTATGTTTATACCTTTGTTGCCTTTGGTAGCTCTCTCTCTCTCTCACTCTGTAGGTTTCCTATGTCTAATCTTTCTCCCTTTATAGTTTCTTGTTCTGGAGGTAGATAGCTGCTACTAGGTGAGCCTTAAACGTGAATAGCCTTTACTGAATGATTATTCTCACTTGCTCGGTATAATGTCCATTTGCAGGCCCAATTCTTGGTCTCCTTCAGTGATTGGGACCCTTGTCTGGAGCCTCTCACTACCTGAGCAGGCGACCAGTGCTGCTATTGCCCCTCTCACTGCAAGCGTGGGTCTACGCGTTCTCTACTTGGGCTCTCCCTATGTCTCTCTCTGTCTACACCTATGGTGGGTGTCACCAGCAGGGGCCCCGGACTTGTGTCTCTCTTTGCCTACAGAAGCAGTGGATATCACTTTGACCCGATTCTGTGCAAACACAGAACTCAGCGTTTTCCACAGAGAGGGCTGGTTTGGTTCAATTTTTCCCCGGGTACCACAGCTGTATGTCCTGTGGCTATCCCTGGGGACTCTATAAAGGCGCTGCAACCCGCGGGCTGCAAGTCTGTCCCACCCAAATGTCGCCAGGGACTGTCTGCTTATCCATGTGTCTACTGTGTCCCACAGCAGACCCCACTCCTACCTCTGCCAGGGCAATCCGCACAGTCTCAGACCCCGTGAGTCCCGGTGGCCACGCTGGGTGTTCTCACCACACTGGTGTTGACTTACGGTCTCGTTGAGCGCTGCTCTTAATCTCTAGGGGAGGGGGTGGGCTCAGCCGCTGCTGCAGGTTCTGGTCAGGCCTCCGGGCACTGGGGACTCTGCTGAGCGTGGATCGAACTGCTGCTCGCTTTTGTCACTGATGCTCTGAAGTTGCTGGTTTTACAACAGGTCCCTGGCTTCTTTGTTGGTGGCCTGCAGAAGCTGCAATGCCGGTAGCCACTGGCATGGTCTGACCAACATGGCACCGCTACCACTTCTGCCGACACAGCAGTTCAGGTCTGTGTTGCGCGTGGAGCGAGTTGCTGCTTGCCTTCACTGCTGCTATTCTGCAGTTGCTGAATTCACAACAGGTCGCTAGCATCTCCATTGGTCTTGTGTGGAAGTCACAATGCTGGTAGCCACCGGTAAGGTCCTGCCAAGATGGTGCTGCTGCAGCCGCTGTCGCCGCCGCCGTTTCAGGGCCCCACCTCTGAACATCATCACGTTTGGCATCAGGTTCCAACATGAATTTTTTTTGGGGGAAAAGGGGACACCAACATTCAGATCATAGCAGAGGGTTTTAAGCAGGGAAATGGTATGACCCTATCTATCTTTGGGAAAGATCACAGTCCTTATTTTGGGGGGCAATTGCAGCAGTGATGAAGCAGGAAAAGCTGGGTGAAGAGAGAGAGACTGTGGGTAGGACACACAGGTTTGGGGCATGATCGGATTCAAACAGTGCAGGGGAAGAGGGAGGTGCCTTCAGTCTGGAGTTTCAGCCTGGCGATCTTGTATATGTGTTAGGGGGTTGGGGAGGTTGGTGCACAATGCCACCCCCTGGGAGAGGAAACCAGGGATTAAGCAACTGAGCAGCTGTGTTTGCCAAGAGGGAAGAGCTCTGGGGAGTCTGGGGCCCCAAGAGCTGTTATTTTCTGTCTTCATTATGTGTACCTGTGCTGACGAGGGAGTAAGATAATGCATACTCCATGTCTTAGGAGTGGTGTGTCAACGCTATAAGAAAACTATGGTCAGACTCTCTCTCTCTCTTTTTTAAATGTAGGGCCATTCTACCTCTGAGCTACAGCCCCCCCCCTTTTTTATTTTGAAACACAGTCTTGCAAAGTTGCTGAGGTTGGCCTCAAGCTTGTGATCCTCCTGTCTTAGCCTCCCAATTACTGGGATTACAGACATGTGCCACCACACCCAGCTTCAGCCTCCTTTTCTTCTGCCACTCTAACTTGTTCAAGCCAGAGACACCCTGTCACCCCCATCCAAGAGGCAAGATGGTTCCTGGCCTCCAGACAGGACTAGACTAAGACAACATCCAAATCCAATATATATAAACTGCCACATCTGCCTGGCCTCTACTCACAGACCCTACCCTGCAAGAATCAGGTCACTGGGAAATGCTGGGTCACTCCTGCTGCTGGACTCCCTCCCCTAGCAGGGGCCCCACAGCAATTTCTCCCATGGAAATTGTTGGGCAGGAGGGGCCATTAAGAAAAACAACCACTCCCCAGCCAGCTGCCCACCGGCTGTCCATGCCTTCTGCAAGAGGCGATGTCATGCAACTAGGGGCCCAGCCCCTCATTCCTGACAGAACAGAGAGTCAGCTGAGCCCGGGCCCTCTCCCTCCTGCCTCCCCAGCTCACAAGCAGCAGCAGCACCCAGAGAGGAGCCCCCAGTGAGCTATTCATCCCTACCAGTTCTGAGCCCTGAAATGACTATGCTAGAGCCTGAGACCCACCTACCAGGGACTCCAGAGAGGCCTGAGCTTCTGCATCTCTATCCTCAAGATCTCCGACTTCCTGGGGTACTCTAGTGCTTGAGCAGGTCCCAGGGGGCAAGAGTCAGCTCTCCCTGTTTCCCCCATGAAGGGCTGTTGACTGGTGGGTTTCTGAGCCAGGACTTGTCCCAAAGGGGTATGTTACCTAGGCCTTGTCAATTAGCCAGGTCCCTGCTGTCTAAGCTCCTACCCCAGGCCAAGCTCCATCCTGAGTTCCCAGAGCCAGGGCAGCCAGGGAAGGGAAACGGGAGTTCACTCTAAAAAAGAGAGACCTGTTGGGGAATAAAGTATGAATGGAGCACAGATGTCTCAGGAGCCAGAGTGATGGGGTCTTGCAAGGAGGCTTCCCGGGGAGGCATAAGGGACAGGGGCATGTCCTGGTACATGAAGTTGCAGGTGGTGTATAGAATGCTCCTCCCACCCCCAAGCTTGAAAGGGTTGCAACAGATAGGATGAGGAGAGAAGATGCTACACAAAAGGTTTGGGCTCAGGAGGAAGTCATGGAGAGTTGAGGCAGATGAAGCTTTAGGAGCTTTATGGACACTGGTGTGTGAAGGACACTGTGCTGAGAAGGCCAGCTGTCTCCTCTCCGATGAATTTCACCTGCAGCCCAGCAGTAGCTGTTGCTACCCCCCCCCCGCACACACACACACACACACACACACACACACACACACACACAAAATTCATCCCTGTGACAGGTGTGAATTCCAGAACTTGGTGACCAGCTGAACACAGATCCTCTTGGGATCTGGGAGGGACAGGGGCTGTGGGAATCCTGGGTTCTGGGTGGAACCTGGCACCAGCCAGCCTGTGGTCTGGTTTGAAGGTTTTCTGCATGAGCCTCATGGCCACTAGAGGGCATCACCACTCTATAGTATGGTATCCTGGGCTCCTCACCCCTTCCCTGGAGAAACTGGGGAAAACACAGAGGAGGAAGTAGGCACCAATCTTTGAGCTCCCAAGGGAGTTACTAGCAACAGAATGAGCAGTCAGAGTCAGGAGTCCTGGGTTCTAGTGCCTGTGCTTCCACAGCCTCTCCCTCTCTGGCTTCTGTTAAGTGAAGACTTGGACCACACTTTATCCTTTCCAGACCAAAGACTCCAAAGTGCCAGGATTTGAGGATATCATGCAAAGGTCTACACAGAAATTGCATTTCCTGCCCCCACTCCCCTTACTCTGGGGTTCTCTAGGGCATTCTTGCTGCCTGGCAGGAGGAGGAAATTAAGGTGTGAACCTCAGTTCTCTGGTGGTGTTCTCGCACTTGGAGGCAGGGAGGCAGCTGGACCTGCATGAATTAAGAGGGGCTCTGCCTCCTTGCCCATCTGAAAGAGGTCTGTCACCTGGGCTGTTAGACACAGGCATCCCATCGCGAGGTTTCAGGCAAGGAGGCATCTGTTCAGTAAACCTCTGAGCTAGGCGGCTTGTTCCTTCACAGAAGAGGTTGCACATGATGCCCCATTGAGGATCCCTTCAGGGATGAACACAATAGACACCACTGAGCCTCCTGCTTTTGCACCTCCCCCTTCCCCGCCACAGACTCCGTCTGCCAGGAGCAGGCAACAGACGGGCCAGGGGTCCATCTGTGCTAATGCTCACAATAGAGTTCCATGTTTCCCCACCGACACACCCTCGGCCCCTCAGCTGATGGCCTCTTGGTGGTCCAAGGGGGGAGGCGGGGGGAGGGAGAAGAAGGCACTAAGGAGCTAGCGCTTAGCTGCCAGCCCCAAGCCACCCCTGCCCCCCACCCAACCAGCAACCTAGCATCCAGACTGCTATCTGGACTTGTGCAACCGCTAAGGGATGGAGGAGCTCCCCCTCCCACCCACACCTCCGGCAGGGCTGGGGGCCCAGGAGCCTGTGTGTGGGGAGGAGACAGACACATAGTTAAAGAGACAGATTGGTGATGTGGGACAGGCAGGAGACTGAAAGCCTTTCCCGGCCTCTGGGTAAGCTTGGCTCTCTGCCCCTCTGTACCCTTCAGGCCATGTGTCTAACACGTACAATATGCCACTGCCTACCAGACCAAGAGCCTCCGTGTGAACCCAGTGCCCAGCCAGTCCCCAGCACAGAGCAGGGCTTAGATGCGGGATAAAGGAGGAACCGAGAAGGACAAGCATCACACAGTGGCTAGATTGCAGCTCTGGAACCTGGCTGCCTGGATTGGAGGTACTGGGGCTTGAACCTGGTGTGCTCTGCCACACCACACTGCTGGAATTACAATTGTGCGCCACCACACAGGGCAAGGCTGCCTGGGTTCGAATCCCAGCTCTGCCACTGAGTGACCTAAGTCCAAATGATTACCCTCTGGGCCTCAGTCCTCTCTCTCATAGGTCAGGGATGATAATGGTACCAATTGTTAGGTATAACAGCATACCAGATTTGGGAAAACTAGAGGAGTAGGGGACTGACAGGGACAGTGAGCCCTGACCCCTGGGTAGCAGCTCCAGCTCCGATGTGGAGCCCGCAGCCTGAGCTGACACCCTGCGGTAGCTAGCCACTCTCTAGACACCACGCGGGCCTTCCACTTCCTCCTCTCACTTCTTATTCGGGCACCACCCTGCTCTCCTACCGCCTGGCAGTCATGGTAACAAAAAGCCTGGGGGATGGTCTAAAACAGGGTCAGGGAATGACTGAGCACGCCCCCCCACACACACTCTGAGCACCCACTCTGCTTGGGCGCACCCGCCAGCCTCGTGAGTCAACCCCTCAGTAAGGATCTGCCTGCTGGGAAAAGGGCACCTGAGATCCAGCAGGGACCACGCCACACCTCGCAGGGGACACACTACAATCAAGTCTCCTGCTGCCAGGGTTTGCGCATCTCCCCTTTCCCCGAGACCTGGGAAGGGGGCAGCTTCTTTCAGCTGCTCTGGGGCTGCGCCGTTGTAAAGAGGCCCTCTCACTCCCTTGGGGCTTCTGGGCAGTCAGTTCGGGGGGGCATCGACTCCCTCCTCCTTCTGGGACCACACCACAGCCCCGCTGCCTCTCTCCTCTGACCTAAAGTCTCCTGCAGCCCCCCTGGATCTTCTTGAATCTTCCCCGGGACCCCCAGACTTCCTTACAGCGACCCCTTACTGTGTCACCGCTCCAAGATTCGCTAAAGCCATCCATTCCCAGATTTCAAATCTCGCGCAATGCCCCCCAAGACCCCCCTGCAGGTATCTCGTGACCCCGGCCCCGCCTCCCCGCTCCCCGCTCCCCTCGGCGGCCAGGTTTCCCGGCTGAACGCCTGGTGGGTTTGCAGGACTTTTCCAGCCCCGCGGGCGGACGGGGCGGAGCCTGCCGCGTTGGGGGCGGGGCCTCCGGAGGACACGCCCCGTCCGGCTCCGGAGCCTATAAAGGGAGGCGACACGCGGCCCGCCTGCCCGGCTTCCCCCCCGCCGCCGCCAGCGCCGCGGAGCTGAGCTACCGCCGCCTCCGAGGGCGCCCGGCGCCGGAGCCATGACCCTCCGCCGACTCAGGAAGCTGCAGCAGAAAGAGGAGGCGGCGGCCGCCCCGGACCCCGCCGCCCGGGCTCCCGACTCGGACTCCGCTCGCGCGGCTCCGGCCCCGACCCCGGCCTCTGGCCTCCCCGCTGCAGCCGCCACCCCTGGGGATGAGCTGTACGCGGCGCTGGAGGACTATCACCCTGCCGAGCTGTACCGGGCGCTCGCCGTGTCCGGGGGGACCCTGCCCCGCCGAAAGGTGCGTCCCCCTCCATCCTCGCTATTCCCCCGCGTCCTTTCCTCAGGACCTGCTCAACCCCATCAGCTCCTACTGACGGCATGCTCCTCGGGGTCCACTGAGTCCCTCGCCTTCTCCGGCCCGCTGGTCCTCATCGACTCCCCTGGCCCCCCTGGGCAGAAGGCGCGAACCCCCCTCATCCGCGGTCCCGCTGCTCTGGAGCTGTGGCCCCCGCCTCCACGCCGCCCCCAGTCTTGCTGGCTCCCGGCTGCACTCCCCACGCGCCGCCGCCCCATCTCCTCCCTCTCCCTGCCTGGACTCCTCCCCGGCATCCCCTTTTTTCCGACTCGTTCCATCTGGCTAGATGCCCCCCCCTCCAGGCTTCGCCTCCCCTGTCTAGGTGTCTGGGTCCCCCAGAACCCCCTCGCCCCAGCTTCTCCTCTAGTTGGAGCGGGAAGGGCTAGGGATGGAGTCCCCGCCACTCTCCCCAGACAAGTTGAGGGTTCTAGAGCCCTGGGCAGGAGAGGGGGACCAGTGCCCGCTCCACTAGAGTTGTCACTCCAGGGAAGCGCGTAGGACTCCGCGGACTCCCGAGAGCACACCCTTCCAAGGGGGCGCCCGGATTCCTGCGCTCGGGCCTGCTGCGGTGCCCCGAGTCTGACGTGCGGGGTGCGAGGGCACAGCTCCCTGGACTTCAGCCCGACCGGACACAGTGGGAGGGGTCGCGGGCAGGAAGGATGCGGGCCCCGCCCGCCCTCTGAGTCTCCCCCTCCGGGAGGCCCTTCCTCTGGCCCGAGAGGACCTGGGCGCTCAGAAGCAGAGACCCAAGCCCAGGTTAAGGAGAGGGGACTGGAGGCCTTTCCCCACACAGCCCCCACCTCCTCCTCCCCTGGCCCCCGGCACCCCCCACACAATGAACGGCTTGTTGAGAATTTGCATTTTATGAAAATCGTGTTGAAAGACAAAGGGGTCTCTCTGTGCTGCCCAGTCGTTCCTTCATTCCTAGTTGGCCCATTTGGGAACTGTCCCCACCCCTGAGGTTAATCTTTGGTTCTGGAGAAAGTGGGACCCCTTCTCTTCCTTGCCTTGGGGCAGTTCGGTGGCAGGGTTAACAGGAGCACAGACAGGAAAGGCTCTGGGCTCTTTTGGCACCAGGGGAAAGGGCTGGTCTGGGATGGAGCTTCCTCCAGAGAGAGAGTGCTTTAGATGATCAAGGGCCCTGAAGAGGCAGGGGCCTTCAGCTCTTTCATCTCTTTCCCAGAGAAGACCCCTCCCCCAGTTTCTCTAAAGTATAGTGAGACTTACTAACTAGTTTGACATCTAAGATTTTTTGTCCCAGAAAGCAAATACATGGCAATATGGAGAGACCCAACTGCAACTTTGATTCACAGCTGGCCTCTGAAACTACCTATACTTCAGGAGACTTGGAATTCTGTCCCTCAGTCTGCCACATTCAGGCTAGCATTGCAAACTCTCCAGGCCTGGGCCCCTGACATGAGCTCTCCCAAGCCACTATCTGTGGCTGAAAAATTAGATGGAGAGACAGGACTAGCAGGGTTCTCTGGAGTGCCTTGATAGGGGAGCCCAGGGACACCTGCTCTTGTTTGAATTCCACTGGGGAAGAGCCTTTGCCTCAATTCCAGGGTTTGGAAGGGTACCCCGGGGTTGGAGACCATTCTAGAGGCATGACACCCCCTCCAGCTGGGAAACCAGCAGGGAGCCTAGAGGTTTGTTCATCTGGAACCAAGAGGAGAGTTGTGTCCCCACAGTCCAGGTGTGGGGTAAAGAGTGATACTAAGAGTTGCATCGGGCAAATAGTTACACCAGTACCAGAGCAGATGTGGCATTGGGAAGGGACGGATGGGCAACAGGAAGTGGGGTGCTGTGCCCAGAGCAGGAGCCCAGGTGTGGGACCTCCCAGAGTGGGGCTTTCAGCTTCTGCTCGGGACAGCCCCCCCTCACCTGTCTTTCCTGACATTTCCCACCCCAGGGCTCAGGGTTCCGCTGGAAGAACCTCAGCCGGAGTCCTGAGCAGCAGCGGTGAGTCACCAACCCCAGCCCTGCTATGGTCCAAAGAGTGCTGGGGCGGTGGGCAGAGGGAAGCAGGACACAGCATCTTGGCCCTGCCTGGGGGAGTCATTCTCCTACCCTGAAGCATGACTCTCCCACTGGGAGTGAGGAGCAGGTGGGGGAGTGGGCTGTGTGAAGGGGTGGCAGAACAAGGAGGCAGGGACTTTGAGTCATTGGGAGCTCCTCAACCCACCCCCAGCTCCTGCCAGTTACCCTCCCTGGAGCATTCTGGAGCTACAGGAGGCAGGGGCTGGGGGAGTAGGAGACGTGTGGGGAAACATCCTGAGCCAGGCCTCCGGGGCTTCCCTGAGCCTGCCCAGCCCAGTGAGCCCAGTGGGCCCTAGCCAGGCTAGGTCCAGCTGTTTTGGTCTGGCTACCTCTGCCCCTATAATCTTGGGTTGATGCTGGTCCCACCCTGTGGCCACCCTTTAAGGAAGGACCTGAGGTGTGGGCAGAAGTAGGTGCTCACCCAGAACCTGGGAACCCCCAATTTCCCTTCTCTATTCATGTCCCATCCCTGATTTGTGCCTGGCTCCCTCTGAAGGGGACATAGACACGAGACACACAGCCTTGTGACTGGCCTCTGTGTGTGTGTGTGTGTATGTGTGTGTGTGTGTGTGTGTGAATATATATTAAATTTTTTTTTTGTGGTACTAGGAATTAAATTCAAGGCCTTATACATGCGAGTCAAGCACTCTACCCCTGAGCTACATCCCCAGCCCTTTTTATTTTGAGGCAGAATCTTGCTGAGTTGCTGAGATTGGCCTGTGACCCTCCTGCTTCAGCCTCTCTCATAGCTGGGATTATAGGCGTGTGCCAACATGCCCATCTTATTTATATATTTTACTTTTTTCTTCTTCTTTTTTTCTTTTTTTGTTGTGGTGGTGATGGTGCTGAGAGTTGAACCCAAGGACATTCAATGGCCAAGCTACACCCCCAGCCCTATTTTATTTTTTATTTTTATTTTATTTTTGTGTGTGTGCATGTGGCATTGGGGATTGAACCTAGGGGCGTTCGTTCTACCACTGAGCTACATCCCCCAGCCTGATTTTATTTTTATTTTGAAACAGGTTCTCATTAAGTTGCCAACGGTCTCACTAAATCACTGAAACTGGCCTCAAACCTGCTGATCCTCCTGTCTCAGCCTCCCAAATACTGGGATCACAGGTGGGCCTGGATTCTTTTTTATTTCTTTAAGGGGCTGTAAAAATAAAAACAAAGAACAATATGTTACATAGGCCATATGGGGCCCACAAAGAAAGTCTAAAACATTTGCCATCTGGCCCTTTGCAGTAAAAGTTCACCGACCCTTCCAGAAACCCAGAGAGCACTTGGGCAGAACAGAATCTCCAGGCCCCCTGCACCCACACACTGGGGAGAGGCCTGTCCTTCAAAGAGCGTGGGGTTCAGGTGGGAGTGCGAGGAGCTGCGCATTGTTGGAGGTGTCTGAGTGAGCCAGGGGCCTGTCCTCCAGGGCCTTCCTGAGGTTGCCAGACTTGAAGGGGCCTTAGCAGGCTGCTTTAACTCTGCCTCTGGCTGGCGGGAAGGAAGGGGGTGGGCAGAGGAAACTCTGGGCTCCCCCAGCAGGCCAGGATCTGGAGTGGCTCCAGGCCATTGTGTACAGCAGGCAGGCCTCGGTGCGGGAAGGGGTGGCCTCGGGCTCCCCTCCCCCAGCTCTCACATCTGGTGGGCTGGCCTCACCGCAGCTGGGAGGAGCAGCTGTGGTCTGCGCTCAGCCTCGTGACTGGCCTCTGGGGGTGGGGCCACTCTTTCCCCAAAGCTGGGGATCCTGGAGGCTCCGGGCTGGGCTGAATTTGGGGCCTCAGCTAGTCAGTGAGTAGGACTCCAGTGCTCATTAGACGCCTGGGGTGTAGCTAGCCTGCCTCCTCTGGGGACAGCCATTTTCGGTACCTCCATCCCCACAGCTGGGTCCAGTTTATGCTGTGCTGCTCCATAAGGCCAATTTCATTTGGCTCTGGGAAGAACATTCCAGAAATCTGTGATGACAGTGAGTCGTCAGTGGAGAGGCTGAGTCTTTCTTGGATGTTCTGAACCAGACTCCTGCCTCCTCGAAGGCTCGAGCTATGGGACTGCCTTTTAGTCCTAATAGCCTTGACCCGGTGTCTCCCACAGGAAAGTGCTGACTTTGGAGAAGGAAGATAACCAGACTTTCGGCTTTGAGATCCAGGTGGGAGAAGTTGGGTAGTGAAGGGTGACACAGTCGGGGGGAGGCCAGTCTGAGGGATGCACAGACCCACCCGGATCCTGGGCTGAGGGTCCCCTGGTTCATTACAGACCTACGGCCTTCACCACCGAGAGGAGCAGCGCGTGGAAATGGTGACTTTCGTCTGCCGAGTTCACGAATCCAGCCCTGCCCAGCTGGCCGGACTCACACCAGGTGGGGCCTGAGCCCAGAACACAGGGCTCTGGGAGGAGGTATAACCTTACTCCAAGCAAGGGAATCTCTCCTGAAATCAATCCTCCTCCCTCCTACTACTTTGAGAAGGCCAGAAAAAAAGGAGATAGAAGCCAGGCTTTGGATGTAGGCAAATTTGCCATTTCTGAGTGATCTTGTGTAGCCCCATCTGCAAAATGGGGATAATAACACGTCCTCACATCACAGCATGGCGAGGGATTCCCTGGGCACAGAGCCAGGGCCTGGTAAGCGATGGCACTTGCTGCTGTTTCCTCCTGACAAGCTGGCAGTCAGCAAGGGCAGGAGCTGGGGAGAAGCAACATCCCACTGCATCTGCTTGATGGGGGAGGTGTGGTCCTCCCTGCCCCAACCTGGCTCCAGTCTGGGGTCCCTATGTCATGTCCCTGAACAAGGAAATGATGCCTCCAGTGGGGGAGCCCTGAGACTGGGCAAATGTTGAGTCCCCAGGGTCCAGGGAAGGGCAGCCTGAGACTGCATGAATTGATACCATCACCTCCCCGCCCCATTCTGTCACCATTTTTGTCTCTGAGCCCTTACTTCCTCCCATCTACTCTCTGTCTTGATCATCCCTGAGATAGACAGCCCCAGCAGGGACACACTGCATACTCCCCTCCACCACTTTTTTTTTTTTTTTTTTTTGGTGGTACTGCGGAATGAACTCGGGGGTATTCTGCCACTCTACTGCTGAGCTACACCCCCAGCCCTATTTTTTATTTTTAATCAGGGTCTTATTAAGTTGCTGAGGGCCTCACTAAATTGCTGGGGCTGACTTCGAACCTGTGATCCTCCTGTCTCAGCCTCCCAAGTACTAGGATTACAGGTGTGTACCACCACACCTGGCTCCATACTCCCTTTTTACAGATGGGAAAGAGGCTCTTAGAGATGCTGGCATGCCCTCCCTGGGGTCAGGGGTGCTGAAGTGGTACCTGGTATCAGAAGCTGAGGCCTCTCATGCCTGGGGCCAGTGTTGGTTCCCAGCTGAATGCTACTCACTCTGCCTCTTTCCTGTCTTGACTGAGTCTCTTGACAGGCGTGGGTTAGACAGAAATAACCAATCCAGGGGCAGCTTGGATTTGCAGGGCTCAGCGTTTGGGGACAGAGATTCTGAGGGGTGGATGTGCGAGAGCTTAGCCCCTCTGAGGTGCCAGGCACCTAGGCCAGGGTGCTGGGTCTGGACAAGCTGGCAGGAAGGAATGGCTGTGGTTTTGTGAGTGTGTTTTGGATGGGGTAAAACGGATGCCCAGGGGGTCTCCCTAAAACAGTGAGGAGTAGCCAGGCATGGTGGCACACACCTGTAATCCCAGTACTTGGGAAGCCGAGGCAGGAGGATTGCAGGTTCGAGCCCAGCCTCAGCAACTTAGGCCCTCTGCAATTTAGTGGGACCCTGTTTCAAAACTAATAAAGTAGGGCTAGGGGTGTAGCTCAGAGGTAGAATGCCCCTGGGTTCAATCCCCAGTACCACACACAAAAAAACAACCACAGTAAGGAGTGGGGGGAGGGAGTTCAGGGGTATTTCTGGGGGCATCACCCTCCCCCCTCCAGCCTAGGTAGGGGCTAGCATTCTTCCCTCACGCCCTGTGGACAGATGCTGACCTCCTCTCTGCCTGTCAGGAGACACCATTGCCAGCGTCAATGGCATGAATGTGGAAGGCATCCGGCATCGAGAGATCGTCGACATCATCAAGGCGTCGGGCAATGTCCTCAGGTATGTCTAGGCGATGCGGCGCCGAGTGTTCCTGCGCTCAGCCCCGTGGCGTTTCCTCAGCCTGCGGGCTCACTCAGCCTTTGGTTCCCCAACTCCTCAGACTGGAAACTCTGTATGGGACGTCCATTCGGAAAGCGGAACTGGAGGCTCGTTTGCAGTACCTGAAGGTAAGAAGCCCAGAGACTGTCCAGCCTTCACTGTCCTCTTCCCAAGCCCCTGCCCTTCAGGCCCCACTCTTTTGGGGGTTCATTCAATCATCGGAACCTTCTCCAACCCTAAGGCTTCTTCTGTCTACCTCCTGATCTCTGTCTGCACCCATGTCCTGCTGGTTTCCTTCTGGCTCCTGACAGGGTGGGGTGTGTCTTGCAGCAAACCCTGTATGAAAAGTGGGGAGAATACAGGTCCCTGATGGTGCAGGAGCAGCGGCTAGTGCACGGTAAGTTGCCTGGGGGTAGAAGGACTGCCTGCTGCCCTCTGACACCCATCAGTGCTTCCCTCTCAGAACCAGTGGGGTACTGCCCCCTCCAAAGTGAAGAAGGGTTGGCTGAGCTACTGCTTTGGGTAACAAACTGTCCTGGGCTGATGTGCACACATTTTCAGCTATTCTCAAATTGCCCTTTGAAGGTGCTAGCGTCACCTGCATTGTCCAGGAAGGAGCACCCAGGTTCGAAGAGCTTGTTTCAGTCCTGTCTGTGGCCCTCCTATTATAAGTGGTCCTCATAAGGATTTGAGTTTATAATTACTGTTTTACAGAGCAGGGAAGTTGGGGCTCAGGGTTGGGCCTTGCCAGGGCCGCACAGAGGGTGCACAGGAAGGCACTGGATCTCCCGCCCTGGCCTTCGGACCCTTAGCTGAGGACAGTCCGGCCCCAGGCCTCAGGCACCTCACCTGTCTTTGCCTGGCAGGCCTGGTGGTGAAGGACCCGAGCATCTACGACACGCTGGAGTCGGTGCGCTCCTGCCTGTACGGTGCCGGCCTGCTCCCCGGCTCGTTGCCCTTTGGGCCTCTGCTTGCTGCACCCGGGGGTCCGCGCGGGGGCACCCGGAGAGCCCGGGGCGACACCGACGACGCTGTCTACCATACCTGCTTCTTTCGAGGCGCAGAGCAGCCTGCACTGCCACTCCCACCGCCCCCCACGCACGCCCCCCGCCCGGTCCCGGCGGAGACCCCGGTCTCGGGGTCCTGCCCAGGGCCGCGGGCCGCGCTGAGCCGCAGCGCCAGCGTGCGCTGTGCTGGCCCCGGTGGGGGCGGCGGCGGGGGCGCCCCGGGCGCGCTCTGGACTGAGGCCCGGGAGCAGGCCCTGTGCGGCCCAGGCCTGCGCAAAACCAAGTACCGCAGCTTCCGCCGGCGGCTGCTCAAGTTCATCCCCGGACTCAACCGCTCCCTGGAGGAGGAGGAGAGCCAGCTGTAGGGGCGGGGGCGGGCGGGGGAGATATTTATTTATTTATTTATTCGTAACAGCCAGTGCAAAAAGTGTGGGTGGTGGTGCCGGGCTCAGAGGACCCCAGGAGCCCAGAGCAGCGGGAGAGGGTCCTCACTCGCCCTGGATGGCTTGGTTGAGCCATGGCTCACCTCTACCAAGCGATGTGGGGAGCCCTGGCCCCTTCTCTCCTCCTCCCCTAAACTGCAGAGGGAGCCAGATTAGGGGTAGAACAGGAATTCAGGGCCGGGAGGGGTTTGGGGGCCAAAGAGGGGCGTGCTATCCGACAGTGTGGGTCAGTAGTGCCTTGTGGGGTGTCTAGGGAAACTCCTCCACCGGCGTGGGAGGCCCTGTTCCACGAAGCCCTCTCCTCAGCTTTCCTTGCTCCTCTATCCTTAGCCTTGGGGAGCAGTGGCCCTTGGTGGGTCGTTCCCCGCCCTCTACACCGGCACTATTCCAGTGGACCAGTGGGTCCCCAGGGGGCAGTGGACCAGTGGGTCCCCAGGGGGCAAGGTGCTGGTCCCCTCCCTCTGGCCTTGACCCCTAAGGGCTTGGCCCCTCCGCGCGGCCTGTAACTAAGTGGGGTCTGGCAGAGTGGGGGTCCTGGGTTCTGTGTCCCTTGGGGAACAGGAATGGGCATGTTCAGGGGAGGGGGCAGCACAGACTGCCCCACCGTCTTGCATATGTTGCTTCTGAACCATGAACTGTATAAAATTGACCATTTTTTTGCATCTGTGTCAGTGTGTTGACTGCCTGAGGGGGAGGACGGGGCTTGGGCAAGCTCTGACTCCTCCACGCATACACACACACACACACACACACACACACACACACACACACAGAGTTTTACATCTTATTTCCTTGCAGCCTGAAGCTAGGGAAATAGTCTGGGAGGTTTAACCTGCATGTATGGGCCTGCAGGGAGGCCCCACACACTCTTTAGAACGTGGGCCTCTGCTTTAAGTGCATCCTGAGCCTCCCTCCCCACATGCCCTCAATAAGCTTTTTTTTTTCTTTTTGTGGTACTGGGGATGGAACCCAGGGACATTCTACCTCCAAGCTACACCCCCAGCCCTATTTTTTATTCTTTATTTTGAAACAGGGTCTCACTAAGTTGCGGAGGGCCTCACTAAGTAGCTGAGGCTGGCCGCACACCTGGATCCTCTGGTCTCAGCCTCCCAAGTACTGGGATTACAAGCGTGCGCCACCACACCTGGCTCACAACAAGCTTTTCTTTTCTAAAGCCCTTGACTATCCCTTCATCCCTGTAGGAATGCTTGGCTCCCTCTATTCCTAGCTTCTGAGGTGTCCCCAGAGGGACACAAGCCAAATAGGCAGGGGACTTAGCCACCATCCACCCAACAACTGTGACAGGCCCAGTCACTGATCACCTCATTGTTCTAAAACTCCTCAATGGAAAACCGTTCTTCCGGAATGAGATTCTAACCCCTGTGCTTCCGCGTCTGACCCTTGTCTGCCTCACCGCCTTGTCCCCATGCTGGCTACTGGATGCTGGCTCTCCCTGGCATCCGACTCTTCCCTCCACGGTCTCCACGCTGGCTCTTCCCACAGTCCTCAGCTCTGCCTCCTCGGGCCTCCCACCCAGTCAAGCACACAGTCACCCCGCTCTGTGACGGGGCCCTGTTTTATTCCTGTCACACTACGCACTGCCATCTGACTGATGGGCTTTGTGCTCTACCTGCCCTGCCCACCCATTAGGTTGCACGTTCCTCGCAGCAGGGCCCAGGGAGCTTTCCGTCTTAGTCACTGTTATTCTTGCCTGATCCTAGCGCACATGGTAGATCCTCAATACAGTACGCACCAAAGCATCTCCGAGGGTGATCACCACCTTCTTTGAGGGGAACCAAGGCCAGTGAGCTGTCCAGGGTCACAGCAAGGCAGAGGCAGGAGTGGGCCTGGGGCTTGTGATTCTGGTTCTGTGGATGGGGTGGCTTCATGAGAGGTCTAAGTGGAACCTCTCCTGGCCAGGACACCCCCACCTCTCCTTCCTGCACCATTTGTACTTGCTTCCTTCTCTTTGCCCTCAGCTATTCTCCACAGAGCAGTCGGGGCAGTCTTTCCAAAAAGGAAATCAGCTCAAACCCTTTGCTTCAAACTCAGTATGGCGCCGGGCGTGGTGGCGCACGCTTGTAATCCCAGTACTTTGGGAGGCGGAGACCGGAGGATCCGGGTTCGCGGCCAGCCTCAGCTCTCTCTATCTCTCTCTCTCTCTCTGTCTCTCTCTCTCTCTGTCCCTCTCTCTCTCTACTTAGTGAGGCCCTCCGCAACTTCGTGAGACCCGGTTTCAAAATAAAAGTATAAAAAA
>PVJS01044186.1:0-16761 GCA_004027185.1 Glis glis | reverse complement strand
GTTGAGGATGTCTTTACCTGTGCCTATGTGTTGAAGCATTGGGCCTATGCCCTCTTCGAGTAGCTGCAAGGTCTCTGGTCTGATTTCTAGGTCTTTGATCCATCTTGAGTTGACTCTAGTGCAGGGTGAGAAAGTGGGGTTTATTTCTATTTTTCTGCATATGGTTGGCCAGTTTTGCCAGCACCATTTGTTGAAGAGGCTATCCTTTTTCCAGTGGGTGTTTTTAGCCCCTTTGTCAAAAATCAATTGGCTGTAGGTGTGTGGGTTTGTTTCGGAGTCTTCTATTCTGCTCCATAGGTCTATGTGTCTGCTTTTCTGCCAATACCATGCTGTTTTTATTACTATGGCTTTGTAGTATAGCTTGAAGTCAGGTATTGTGATGCCTCCTGCGTGGTTCTTGTTGCTGAGAACAACTTTGGCTATTCTGGGTTTTTTGCTGTTCCAAATGAATTTAAGGACAGATTTTTCTATGTCAGTGAAGAATGACTTTGGTAATTTAATGGGTATTGCATTGAATCTGTAGAGCACTTTTGGGAGAATGACCATTTTGATGATATTTATTCTGCCTACCCAAGAGCTTGGGAGATCTTTCCATCTTCTAAGATCTTCTTCAATTTCTTTTTTCAATGTTTTGTAGTTTTCCTTGTAGAGGTCTTTTACCTCCTTGGTTAGGTTTATTCTCAAGTATTTTATTGTTTTGGGGGATATCGTGAGTGGAAATGTCTTCTGGATTTCTTTTTCAGTGGATTTATGGTTGGCATACAGAAAAGCTTCTGATTTTTTAAGATTGATTTTGTATCCTGACACTTTCCTGAATTTGTTGATCAGTTCTATGAGCCTTTTGGTTGAGTTTGTTGGATCTTCTAAGTATAATATGTCATCTGCAAATAGAGAGTTTCAGTTCCTCTTTTCCTATTTGTACTCCTTTTATTTCCTTCTCTTGCCTTATTGCTCTGGCTAGGGTCTTGAGTACTATATTGAAAAGGAGTGGTGACAGCAGACATCCTTGTCTTGTTCCTGTTTTTAAAGGGAACTCTCAAAGTTTTCCCCCATTCAGTATGCTGTTGGCTGTGGGCCTATTGTATATTGCCTTTATGATGTTGAGGTATGTTCCTTCTATTCCAATTCTCTGCAGTGTTCTTATCATGAATGCGTGTTGGATTTTGTCAAATGCTTTTTCAGCATCTATTAAAATGATCATGTGATTTTTGTCTTTAGTTCTGTTTATGTGGTGGATTACATGGATTGTTTTTTGTATGTTGAACCAGCCTTGCATCCCTGGGATGAACCCGACTTGGTCATGATGTATGATTTTCGTGATGTGTTATTCTTTATTTTGAAACAGGGTCTCACTAAGTTGCAGAGGGCCTCACTAAGTAGCTGAGGCTGGCCGCGAACCCTGATCCTCCGGTCTCAGCCTCCCAAGTACTGGGATTACAAGCGTGCGACACCACGCCCGGCTTTGGGTCAGTTTTAAAGTTTGAGTCTTGCACATAATAAAGCAGTAGTGAAGAATTCTAACAGTATGTAAGACTCCGGGAGCTGCTAAGACCAAGATTAGACACATTTTCCCTGGGGTAGAGAAGGGACAACCCAGGTCACCCTCTTTTTACCCACTATACAAACTTTTGTTGTTGTAATACTGGGGATCAAACCCAGGGGCACTCTACCACTGAGCTCTACCCCAGCCCTTCTTATTTTTTTATTTTTAAATTTTGAGACAGTGTCTCACTGAGTTGCCCAGGCTGGCCTTGAACTTATGATCTTCCTGCCTCGGCCTCACCAGTAGCAGGGATTACAGGTGGGCACCACCATGCCCCACTCCATTTTTCATTTTGAGACAGGGTCTTGCTAAATTGCTGAGGCTGGCCTTGAACTTGGATCCTCCTGCCTCAGCCTCCTGAGTAGCTGGGATTACGGGAGTGGTCCACTGCACCCAGCCAGCCTCTTGTTTTTTAAACCCATATCCAGTGGGCTGGCCATCTCTGGCACCTCCAGTGTCTGCCGAGTCTTGCCCATTCAGGAAGCTCAGGTGCAGATGTTGGCTCTTCTACCACTTTCTAATGTGTTCTTTTCCAAAGGCAAAACCAAAGGACCCATTCTTAAAAAAGTACTGCAACCCTAAGAAGATTCAGGGCCTGGAACTCCAGCAAATAAAAACATATGGACGGCAGATATTAGAGGTAAGAGGTATTTAATTTTCAGTTGCACTGGAGTTTTATCCACAAGTACATTATTCTTATGTAAAAGTTCTTAGGTGATACCCAAACTCACTGACATTGTCTAATTACTCATAAACTGATGGCATAGTCATATTTTCCCCCAACAAGCAAATATTTGAGATGAAGGTGGCATCATTTAGATCTACAAAACCAAAAGCTTTAGCTATTGGAATCTGGTGTCTAATTTTTAAGAGCTTTGCTATGTAGACACCAACTTTTATTTTTTTATGTCATTATATGTCCCTATGGCTCCCTTCCAGATGTATAACCAGTAGTGAAAACCATTCCCATTTAGGGTGGAGATATAGCTCAGTGGTAGAGTAATATGCTTAGCATGACAAAACCTTGGATTTTGGTTCCCAGCACCAAAAACAAAAGAAGAGAAAGGAAAAAGAAAACCTTTCCAATGTCCTTCTCTTCTCTAGGTTTCTAGTATTATGCATAGCCCTCCCTCTATGTTACGTATACTTAACTCTAAATTTTATGTACTACAACTAATATATTTTGTACACTCTAAATTGAAAAAAGAATAAGATTTTTTTTTGTATGTGTGGTACTGAGAATTGAACCCAGAGGTATTCTACCTCTGAGCTACACCACCAGCCCTATTTTTTTTTATATTGAAAGAGATTTTCACTAAGTTGCTGAGGGTCTCACTAAGTTGTTGAGGCTGACTGCGAACCTGTGATCCTCCTGTCTCAGCCACCCATGTACTGGGATTACAGGTGTGCACCATTACACCCAGCAAAGAATAAGACATTTAAAACCAACAACTGGAATGAGAAACTAGGATAATTTTCTCTCAGTCCTCAATGGATTGCCCTGGGTACCCCTTGACTGTCGGCTGTTGGCTTTCAAGCTATTCACTCCAAATTGCTTCTCTATTCTTTGGGAAAGGGAGCTTGGCCTTGCCTCTCAGTTTCACAGCTGGAAAGCATTCAGCATCATTCCAAAAGAATGGACCAAGGTGGCACTTTTCTTCAGGAAATTCCCCAGTGACCTGTTTGAGCTCATTTCAAAATATATTGACTTTAAAAAAAAGTGGGTTTTTTTTGGTGGTGGGGATTGAATCCAGGGTCTGTCTCCTGCATATTCAATATATACTTTCCCGAGCTGTAACCCTTAGCCAAAAATTTAAAAAAATTAACCTATCTTATATCTGGATGAATTGGAGGGAAATGTAACCTATACATTTTTTAATAGGTACTAAAGTTTCTACATGACAAGGGATTCCCTTACGGGCATCTTCATGCTTCCAATGTGATGCTAGATGGGGACACTTGCCGGCTGCTGGACCTCGAGAACTCCTTACTGGGCCTTCCTTCCTTTTACCGGTCCTACTTCACACAATTCAGGAAAATCAATGTAGGTTGCTAAAGTAATGAAGCAGTAGGTTCATTTTTAGGTGTAAATTATCTCCATTGTGGGCCCCATGATCTGCCCATGTGGGAAATATGTACCAAGCAGTGAGAAGTACAGTTGGTTGTTAGTTTCATCTGTTGCTTGTTATTGTGTTTCTTTTTTCTTTTTTGTTCTCTAAATAAAAACAAAAATAAGGCTTCACTATATTCTATATTACAAAAATAGTCATATAAATTCTCTAAACAAATAAAAAGGTACAGTTGGGCTAGGCTTACTTATCGGCCCTGCTTCTCCTGTGGACTATTGCTGGATTTTTTTTTTTTTTTGTACTGAGAATTGAACCCAGGGGCATTCTACCTCTGAGCTTCACCCCCAGCCCATTTATTTTTTTTATTTTGAAACCGGGTCTTTCCAAGTTGCTGAGGGCCTCACTGAATTGCTGAAGCTGGCCTGGAACCTGTGATCCTTCTGTCTCAGTCTCCCAAGTATTGGAATTATAGGCGTTGATGGATATTGAATGGCAAGTAGGGCAAGGAAGGTAGTAAAATCATTGATTGGAAAACCTTGGAGGGTAGCACCATGCCATTGGATCAGAGCAGTCCAGTTGGGGGTGGCTGCCCCTGGGCCTTGTTTCTCATGGGAAGCCTGTGGCAGGAGCAGTGGGGGGTCACAAAGCCAAACTGAAGGATGAACATGACACTGCTCTCTTTCTTCCACAGACATTGGAAAGTGTGGATGTCCACTGCTTTGGCCACTTACTGTATGAAATGACTTATGGACGACCACCCGACTCCATCCCTGTGGATTCCTTTCCTCCTGCCCCATCCATGGCTGTGGGTTAGTACAGGGTTTAGAGGAGTCTCCCAGGCCCTAGTAGTCTGCAGAACTACTCACCTCCTTCCCAGAGTCCAAGAAAGACCCAGAGAGTTGCCATTCTCCCCCCAGGGAATATTCAGATGGCTTGCCCATTTGTGGGACTATCTGAAACCTTCAAGGAACTTTTGGTAAAATGCATTTTAGAAGTAGGGGGGTGTCAAGATAAGTGTTGCCAGCATGAGTGTTAATCAGAGGCAGAAGCCAGGGCCTGGCAACTTGAAGCCAGTCTAGAGGATTCGGGCAGGTGTCAGCAGTCAGACCAAGACTGGAGTGGGACTTGGAAGGAACACAAGAGCCATGGGCTGGAAGTCTGGTAGGTTAGAGCCCAGCAGGCCCAGTCAGGAGTACAGACTTCCAAACATATTGGATCCAGGAGCTCTTCCAGCATTACCAGAGGGGCCCAGGAAAGCCCTGGGAACTGATGCAGGCTCATCCAGGGACCCTCCCATTCCTCCACAGCCAGCTCAGAACCCATGGCTAAATCAGAGAGGGGAGGGAAGGGTAACTCTTGGATCAGTGTGCAGGTCAACACTCTACCAAGTGTCACTGTGTCAAATGAGGCAGTTTGAGAGAACAGCCTCTGGACTGTTTTATGTTGAGTTTCAACAGCTGAAACTGAACAATGAGAAGAGAAGCCTGGCTCCTCTGTTTGTAGCATCCAAGGTGTCGGATGATGAGGTAGCAATAACTAGCACTTGATGTGCTGGTTTCAATTTGAAGCGGGCAAGCTGCAAAGTATCTTCTAAGTTCTGAATTGTGTAGTGTTTACTTCTCTTTTAAAGGAACAAACACTTTATGAATGGTATCTTGAATCCTTCCTCCAGTTATCTTTGACATACACTTAGCCTTCTGTCAGCATGCAGTTTCCAAGGCACTTCTTCTGAGTCATGGGCAACACCAGTGTTGCCAACGTCCCCCTCTCCCCATGTATGCCATCTGTCTGTGCGTGAAGTTTTGACACTGTCCCCATCAGCCTGCAGACAGTTGTTGCAAAGCGGTATCAAACTTTTCATCACCCAGTGGATTTGCCAGCGTGTTCTGTAGAACTAAAATGTGTATCTGTTCATTTCAAGTGGCCGTCTTGGAGTCTACGCTGTCTTGTGAAGCCTGTAAAAATGGCATGCCTACTGTCTCCCGGCTCTTACAGATGCCGTAAGTCAATCCATATGCATTGTTTGTGATCTTGGTAATTGTGTCCAGCCCCAGACCACTGTGTTCAAGGCCTGGTACCATAGAAAAGACTGCATTGTTGTCCCTGCAGAGTTGAAGTGACCTGCTTGCTGATGGTCCTTGTGCATGACAGCATGAGCCTTTCCCTGTGACGTGTCTGCTCTCAGTCTCATTGTTCTCCTTGAACATCAGTGTCCTTTGCATGGGAGTCTCTCCTCCGTCTACATTAGCATCCTGTGTGTGAACATGTGATTCCCCTGGCTTGGGAAATACCAGAGGAGGGCCTTTTCAAGCATCTCTTCTTGCTGACCCCGTTCCAGGTCACCAGTTGCCCCCAGCTGTGGGTAGTTCACAAGCCATGGGGCCTCCGTGGGTCTGCCTTCCAGGGGGAGGCAGTGTGTTTCGGGGCTCCTGTGCTTTTTTTTGTTCATTTCCTCACTGGCTACTACTTATTAACCGCCCAGCATGTACAAGGCACTGTGCTCAGGACTTTGTGTTCTGAAGACATTCCCCTTAAACACAGTTATGAATACTTAATCGGGGCAGTTCAAATAGTGCTCTAGAGCCTTTCCTGTAGGTATGTTTTCTGCTCCTTCTTGGAGAAACAACTCAGTTTCTAGAACTGCAGGTGGCTTCTGGCTTCACCATTCCTACCTAGGAAACCCTTGCACATTTCCTAAGCTCTGGGAGTGGAGTTTCCTGAACCTGCTGCTTTGTCTGCACTAGCTTGTTGTAACAGATGCTCAGAAAACAATAGCAGGGGCAGACAAGGTGGGGGACAGCTTGAAGTACATGCAGCCAGAGCTCAGAGGAGGCAGATAACTTCAGGTTCCTTGTTCATTCTTTCCACAAGTGTTCAGAATAAGCCAACTATAGGCCAGGAGCTGTTCTGGTCCCTGAAGAGACTGATGAACGGCAGAAACAAACCCTTGCCCCATGGATGTGACATTCTAATGTTCCACAGACACGAGAGCATCTGTCTCCAAACTTAAAATCATTAATAACAATGCACATGTGCAAAACAGGCTCGGTTTGGAGAACAAAGCAATTTCCACACAAACTTTTACAACAAAGTGCATTTGTAGTTAGGGAGAGACCTATGTGGGGGTCGACTTACTTGAGTTTGCATTTGTACTCCCTTCTCCACTGCTCTTCTGTTTTTCTCCCAGTCTTCCAGTTCTAAAGTGAACCCAAATACATTTTTCTTTACCAAAGCCTCTCTATCCTGTGGGCTTCAGCCCTAAGAAAAGCATGGGGAGAGGTGTGGCTTATGGAGTGTGGTGTCTGGAAGTAAATGGAGGACCAGGACTCCTGCTTGGGATGAATCTCCTGTCTTTACAAGAAGGGGAATATTCAAGAAAAGACTCACTCCTGGCTACTTGGGCACTATCCAAGCAACCATTCTCATAAAAGTAGTTGAGAATTCCTTATGCTACCCTTTTTAATAACATACTTTTTTTTCTGTTTTGGTACTGGGGATTGAACCCAGGGGTGTTCTCCCTCCAAGCTGCACCCCCAGTGCTTTTTTTTTTATTTTGAAACAGGGTCTTGCTAAGTTTCTGAGTCTGGCCTTAAACCTGTGATCCTCCTGTTTCAGCCTCCCAAGTACTGGGATTACAGTATGTGCCACCACACCCAGCTTAATAACATACTTTTGGAGAAAGAACTGATATACTCCAAAAGCTGCTATCTTTAAAAATGAGCCAGGCATGGTGGTGCACGCTTGTACCGCCTCGGTACCGCCAAAAAAATAATAAAAATGAAGCATGAGAAACACTTGAAAGAAAGTTACTTTTTTTTATTCCAATCAGGACAATCCTTTTCCATTTACTTGAACATTTTTATTTTACTAAGTTATAGAACAAATTTTATCCTTTTTTGAGGCAAGGGATAAAAGAGAAAAAATAACTATTCTGTTTAGAAATATCTAATACATGTGTTATTTGCAATATATTTGCAAATTAGTGTTTGCAAAAAAAAATTTCAAATACTATATTGCCCCAGAGTGGGGAAAGAACCTTTTTTTTTTTTTTCGGTACTGGGGATTGAACCCAGGGGCATTCTACCTCTGAGCTACACCCCCCAGCCCTATTTTTTATTCTTTATTTTGAAACTGGGTTTCACTAAGTTTCGGAGGGCCTCAGTAAGTAGCTGAGTCTGGCCGTGAATCTGGATCCTCCGGTCTCAGCCTCCCAAGTACTGGAATTACAAGCATGCGCCACCATGCCTGGCGGGAAAGAACCTTTGATACACACTGGTCCAGTGCTCTGTGACACCCCTGAGACAGTGGAATTGGGGAGGGGTTTCTGAGATCAAAATGGGTGACTCACACACTGCTTTGGCTTTGTTGATAAATGTGGAATGGTGGTGGGCTGGGCTGGGGTCTGCCGTGGGAAAGGAAGACCTCAGTGCTAAGGGTCCTTGATAGGCTTTGGATCCTATTCTGAGAGTACACCAGGCTTAAGGAAGATTTTTTGTTTGTTTGTTTCTTTTCTTTATAGATTATTCAGCGATGTTTTAGTAACCACTTCTGAAAAGCCACAGTTTAAGGTAAAGCAAATTATATCTTTTTGTTTTTGTTTTTGACATAAATAAGTTGGCTTTGAAAGTTAATTTTTTTTAGCCCCCAGAGAAAAGGTCAACAGGGAAATTTTTGAAATAATCTAAATTCCTTACAGTTAGGGACTAGTTTGATAATTTATGGAATATCTATTTGAACAGATATTTTTACCTAATAAGACTGAAATTTATTAAGGCATTGTAGTGATATGGAAAACTATTATGATTTGGGGTAAGTTTTTATTTTTTATTTTGGTGGTACTAGGCATTGAACCCAGGGGCGTTCTGCTTCTGAGCTACACCCCCAGCCCCGTTTATTTTTTGAAATAGGGTCTTGCTAGGTTGCTGAGAGTCTCACTAACTTCCTGAGGCTAGTCTTAAATTTGTGATCATCCTGTCTCAGCCTCCCAAGTAGTGGGCTAAGATTTTTTTAAAGCAGGGTATAAAATACAGTGTGTATTTGGGTGTGGTGGCATACGCCTGTAATCCTAGTACTTGGGAGGCTAAAACAGGAAATCACTGGTTTGAGGACAGCCTCAGAAAGTAGCGAGACTCTCACCAATCTAGCAAGACCCCACTTCAAAATAAAAATAAAATAGGGCTGGAGGTGTAGCTTAGAGGTAGAATGCCCCTGGGTTCAATCCCCAGTACCAAAAAAATAAATATATAAAAAATAAAACAGTGTCTAAAACCACACATCTGAATCTAGAGAAAAGTCTGGAAGAAAGTCTCTGGGAAGCAGTGGGAAGAGCATGGGGTTTGGAACTGAAAAACCAGTGATTCCTGGTGCTCTTAGGATCCAGCCATTGTCTGCCACAGGGCTTCTCAGCCATGCATTTGACATTTGGGGCTGGATGATTCTTTGCTGTAGAAACTGGCCTGGGCACTGTAGGGTGTGAAGCAACAGCCCTGGCCTCCACCCCTGGAAGCCATTGATACTCCTGGCCCCTCCCCCACTGTGGCAACTGGAAATTTTTTCAGACTAGGGTTGGGATATAGCTGAGTGGTAGTGTTTTCCTAGCATGCACGAGGTTCAAGCCCCAGTGCTTGCACAGTTCAAGCACTGGGTTCAAGCCTCAGTGCTGCGAAAATGCCAAAGTGAAAATCAAAACTGTCTGCAGACATTCAGGTGGAGGGTGTCCAAAACCACCCCTAGTTGAGAGCCACTGACCTACGGGTGAGTACTTAATCATTGCATTTCCATTTACTCTTGTGTAAACTGGGTATGTGGTATCAGTACATTGCCATTGGACAACTGAGGTTACCTGCTTGAGCTCCTGGTTCAAGGCCTGGCTTTCACCAGGGTGCCATTAGTGCTGAGTTGGGTGGGAGGCTGAAAGGTAATTCTCTTTATATATTCCAAAAGAACATGTCATATACTATTATGATGAAAATAAAGCTAGGAAAAAAAGAACAGAAACAAAACCAAGGTGAGGTTAGAAGATTGTATAAGTGAGAGATGCTTTCCTCTGTCCTGTTTGCCAGTTAGAGAAGTTCTAACAATAGTTTTTTTTTATCTGAAGTAGGAAGAAAAAAATTTTTTTTGTGTGTGTGTGGTACCGGGGATTGAACCCAGGGGCATTTTACCTCCGAGCTACACCCCCAGCCCTATTTTTTTATTCTTTATTTTGAAACAGGGTCTCGCTAAGTTGCAGAGGGCCTCACTAAGTAGCTGAGGCTGGCCGCGAACCTGGATCCTCCAGTCTCTGCCTCCCAAGTACTGGGATTACAAGTGTGCGCCACCATGCCCAGCTGTGGAAGAAAAAATTTAAATTCATCTTTTCTCCACAGAAACTTCTTAGGAAATAGATTCATTCAGCCTTGTTAAGAAATATGCCCCCCCCCCAATCCCAACCAGGTGTGGTAGCACTTGGGAGGCTGAGACAGGAGGATCGCAGGTCCAAGACCAGTCTCGGCAACTTTGCAAGATGTTGTTTCAAGAATAAAAGATAAAAAGGACTTTGGGTGTAGCTCAGAGGTAGAATGCCTCTGAGTTCAATCCCCAGCACTGAAAAAAAATTTTTTTTGGTGGCATCCAATTTGTTTTTTACTGGCTTGTGGTTTTGGTGTCATATCCAAGAAATTGTTGTCCAATTCAATGTCATGAAACTTTTTTCCAGGGTTTTCTTTTAGGAGGTTTGTAGTTTTAGGTCTTACATTTAGGTCTAGAATTCATTTTGAATTGGTTTTTGTAAGTGGTGTAAGATAAGGGCTCAGCTTCATTCCTTTGCATGTGAATATCCAGTTTGTCCAACACCATTTATTGAAGAGGCTGTCCTTTCCTCATTGTGTGTTCTTAACACTCTCGTCAGAGGCCAGGTACAATTACCATGTACATGAGGGTTTATTTCTAGGCTCTCCATACTTTTCCATTATTCTAGGTATCTTTTTGTCAGTATCACATGGTTTTGATTACTCTAGCTATGTAATAGATATAGAAATCAGAATGTGTGAGGTCTCCAACTTTGTTTTTCTTCTTCAATATAGTTTTGGCAATTGGAGATCCCACTTGAATTACTTGAAGCATATATCATGTTTATGTTTTAGTTTTCTGTGTTTACTGCTTAAAATAACACTAGAGAGTTGGGTGTGTTAGGGATGCAAAACGTTTCTGGGATAGGATTCGAGTGGACAGCTTTGACTGGTTTTATTCCAGAGGGCCTCCATCTGAATAATTAGCTACTCCTCATTAACTCCAGGATTCAGGAGAATTTCCATCCCCTTTATACAATAGATGATATACTTTCTCTTCTTTCAGATTCCCACCAAGTTAAAAGAGGCATTGAGAATTGCCAAAGAATGTATAGAAAAGAGACTAATTGAAGAACAGAAACAGGTAAGTTGATAATAGTTTCTCATTGCCCTTTGATCTTTTAGTGTCCCTATCCTCTGCCATGGTAGTCACAGTGGCTGGCTTTTGACTGATTGCTTACGCCACACACATTTTGTGCATACTTGTTCTCAACCAGGTTCTAGGCTAGACGCCCTGACACAGGGCAGAATGCTTCACAGTCCTGCACTCAAGCAGTTCAGTCTATGGGGAAACAAACACATCTACAAAGGGTGGTCATCCTTTATGATCAGGGCATGGCACATAGTAGAGGTTGGGGGCACATGTGGTCCATGCTCTAAAGATACCAGGGACCAGCCATTTGTGGTGGTACATGCCTATAATCCTAGCTACTTGGGAGGCTGAGGCAGGAGGATCAGAAGTTTGAGGCCAGCCCAGGCAACTTAGCCAGATTCTTTCTCAAAATATAATAAAAAGGGCTGGGGGTCTAGCTCAGGAGTAGACAGCCCCTGTGTTCCATCCCAAGTTCTGCAAAAAAAAAAAAAAGAAGAAAGAAAGCTGCAGGGGACCACATTCTTCTTCTATAAAAGAGAGAAAGCAAGGAGGAATTGGGGAAATGAGGAGGTCTTTGTTCCCTGGCATGCTCTTTTACCAGACATTCAGACCCGGACCAGGAGGCTCACAGGCTGAGCAAAAAGATGTTTTTTATCCAAATAATTTGGTTTGGCTAATCACATTAGAGAAGATTTAATTAGGAAGATGACAAATAACATACGCTTACATTTGTGGTGGATTGTGGTCTCTTAAAGATTCACCAGCATCGGAGACTGACAAGAGCTCAGTCACACCACGGATCTGAGGAAGAGAGAAAGAAGAGAAAGATCTTAGCTCGGAAGGTAGGCCTGGCATCTGAATTCTCCCTGAATTCTTGACTACACATGAAGGAAGTTCTAGTTTAATGGCACACATTTAATGACAGATTTTGTGCTATATCTCCTTGAAGGCTAAAAATATTTCCAGATGACTGATCTGCAGCTTTTTAAAAAGCCACATAATATCAGCAGAGCAATGGACCACATAGTTCCCGGCTTGCTGGGCTCATTATGGCATAACATAATTGGCAGAAATGATTGGCCTCAGATAGTAAAGTCAGCATTCTTGGGTTTATTTCCCCCTTTAGTTTTTTCTTTTGACCTTTTCACTATACTAAGTTTTGAGGCCAAATATGACCTTGTCTGTAGCTAGTTAACTGTGTGCCTGGAAACTTTTTTTTCCTAACTCTTGGTTTCAGTGTATTTATTCTTTGCTCCTCCCACCCTTCTATTTTTAAAGAAGTCAAAACGATCTGCTATTGAAAATAGTGAAGAACATTCAACAAAATACAGCAACTCCAATAATTCAGGTAACTGGTTATAGATTGTAGTGGGGTCCAGAGGTCAGGATCAGAAATCTGGTTGGTCCAGAGGTTTCGGTGCTGGTGGGCAGTATAGTCATGAATGCAGACAACAGAAGTACGCTGTGCCTAATGATGGATTGTGACAGCATTCCTAGGTCCAGGACTCCCGTGCTAGGAGGACCTCAGAAGTTATTGGGTAACTGTGCCTTTTCACTGATGACACAGGTGCACTTGCTATGGAAAAGAAACAGACCCCACGTAAAATGCAAGGCCTTCTGTTTTTCAGCAGATCCTGCATAAACTGAAAAGGCAATTCTGCCCTCTGCCCTGGACCCCACATGGTGGGGGGATGTGCTCCCCCCAAATGGATTAAGGAAAGGACTCAATGGTGTGTGGGGATGTCAAGAAACATCATTCTAGAGAGGTCAAGAAGGTACCAAGAGCACTGTCCTGGTTGGCAGTCCTGGCTGCCACTCCCAGCTGCCTGTGGTCCAGCCCCATCTTTGGAAGTCAGAGCCAGATTGAATGATCCCTGAGGGCCTTCCAGTTCTTCTAGTTTATGAATCTGTGAAGTCAAACTCAACAAAGAGAAGGAAAGATTTCACTCTAACTCAGGCAACAGGTTCAGCCCTGGGGGGGGCCATAGAAAGGGGAGATGGGGGGGGTTGAGGGTTAGCTTCTTATACTTTTAGGCAGGATAAGGATCTAAAAGGGAGAGAGGGCCGGGCGTGGTGGCGCACGCTTGTAATTCCAGTACTTGGGAGGCTGAGACCAGAGGATCCGGGTTTGTGACCAGCCTCAGCTACTTAGTGAGGCCCTGTTTCAAAATAAAGAATAAAAAATAGGACTGGGGGTATAGCTCAGAGGTTAGAATGCCCCTGGGTTCAATCCCCAGCTCTGCAAAAATAAATAAATAAATAAATAAATAAATAAATAAATAAACAAATAAATAAATGGGAGAGAGAGAAGCTGACACTGCAAAAGGAAAGTGAATGAGGAGCTAGAAGGCCAGGAATTAGCATCAAGAGACCCACTGTAAGTCTCAGCAGTGGAAGAAGCCCATCTGTCTCTTCCTGGAGGCAGGAGTACAGAGGGCAGGTGAAGAGGCAGAGATGTTTAAAGTGGAAGGGCTAGGTACAGTGGCACACCTGCAGTTCCAGCTACTCAGGAGGCTGGGTCAGGGGGATTGCTTGAGTTCAGGAGTCCCAGACCAGCCTGCACAAATAATGAGACCCAGTCTCCAAAAAAAATCAATTAAAAATAGTGGACAGAATGGAGGAATTGAGGGTTTTCACAGGTCATGCCTTATTCTCCTCAGTGAAGTCAGCCAGGAGGATGTCTGCCTGGGGCAGCAGGACAAACTCAGGCACACAGAGGATTGGGTGGTAGCCCTGAGGGCTGGACTAGCCACAGCTGGAGAATGTAGGTAGTTTGGGCAGAGCTGGACGTTGGAAAAGCTGGAATGGGCAAGACCATAGACTCTAGAGGGAGGGTGAGAATTGTGTTGCCGCCACTGTGGGGGTCAGGCTGGAGAAGGAATCAGGGAGAGCCACAAGGGAAAAGGAGGGGAGGAGGCCCAGTGAGGACCAAGGCAGCCTTCCGTGATGGAAGCTTTTGGAGCTAGCAAGTATGCAGAGTTGAAAGTATATTTCCTCCATGACTCATGGGATGGACACAGACCAGTCATTGTCATCAGTAGGCTGAGATTCACGTCCCCAACAAGGATGTCTGTCTGATAGTCATTCCGTGCAGCAGCGAGCTCTTTACAAAGCAGAGGCAGCCTGAATCTATACTCCCCATCTTCCTGAGACCCTCCCTGTCTGCCACCTGCAGCCAGATGGAAGACCAAGGACTTCAAAATTCCCTTGTGCCCTCCAGGAGTTTAGGAAAGTTAAGTAGGGTTGTTGATGGAAACATACATGTACAGATTGCTCACAGACCCTACTGGAATCACAGGTTCAGTCTTCTCCTCAGTAGAATCCATTAGCACTCCAAACAGTATGAAAATAGCACACATTGAGTTTTACCTTTTTAGTAAAACACTTCTCATATTTTATAGGAAGCAGAGGGAATATTGGAAATGATGGAAAGACGGCAAACTGGAGGAAGATGTGCTTTATTTAGGACATCTCTTGGCATGCCCGGCACCCATGAGGCACCAACATGTCTTCGGGTCATGAGTGTAGTGATGGCAACTAGTGGTGGCTCCTTGGTAGGGGTTAACAACAGCCCTCTCTTGGGTGTGTGTGCCTGTCAGCCCAGGCAGCACCAGGTTAGGGAGCTTTGGCTATTCTCCGTGTGACCTCCACGTGGAAGGGGCTTCCTGTCTCCACAGAAGAGGCTCATCTGCCTCCATCTGCTCATGGGCCACCCTCCCTCTAGAGTCTATGGTCTTTCCCATTCCAGCTTTTCCAACTTCCAGCTCTGCCCAAACTACCTACATTCTCCAGCTGTGGCTAGTCCAGCCCTCAGGGCTACCACCCAATCCTCTGTGTGCCTGAGTTTGTCCTGCTGCCCCAGGCAGACATCCTCCTGGCTGACTTCACTGAGGAGAATAAGGCATGACCTGTGAAAACCCTCAATTCCTCCCTTCTGTCCACTATTTTTAAGGAAGCTCCATCTGCTCATAGGCCACTTCCATGTCAGGCTGGGAGGATATTTTCTCGTGATTTCCAAGATGCAGGGAGATGCTTAGTACTTGGGAGGATTTGAAATATAGCAAGGTTACTAGGTCCAGAAAAAGCATGAAACATATGGGATTTTGCACATTGTTTTACTATATCTACTGAATTTCACAAAAGCCACAGACTGCATGCCTGACCCTCTCTAATTGAATGTACCTGCTCATAAAAAGCTACAGAAAGCAATGCTGGGTGGATTCTGTGAGGAGCTCTTGCTTTCTTTGGATATGTCCCTACCAGTCTGCTCTGTACCTCTGTCCTCTGTACCCCTGTGACCACTGTCATTTGTCATTACTGAGGGATGGAGTTGGGTCAGGAAGAGACACTGCTGCCAACCGCCTAAACTGTTGATTGTGGAAAAGTTGGTTTCAAACCAGGCGAGCTTCAGGGAGCCGCGGGACTCAGTGAGCTTTTAGTGGCCTGGGGAAGGTAGTAAACTCGGTGCTGGAATGAGTCAGTGGTGCCAATGGGTCCAGCTTCTGAATTTCTGTCCTTTAATACATGGTTCCACGAGGCCCACATGTGAGACCAAGTGCAAATTCTCAGACAACAGTGGGTTTTTGCTTATGCCAAATTCTAAATGTTTGTATTTGGTGTCCATGAGGGTTTCTCTGTGTTTTACCTTAGCAGGATCTGGGGCCAGTTCACCTCTCACATCCCCATCATCTCCGACTCCACCCTCTACAGCAGGTTAGTAATGGGATGGGTGACATGCCTTCTTCCTTTCTGCCAACAGAAGGAGTGGAGCTCTTTTTCCTCCTGCCTTGGCCCATGCATTTCAGGTGTGAGCACCACACTTCTCCAGAGAGACCAGTGGGAATGCCTATTAGCTGTGTCATCCCAGAATGCTGAGGGTCTGCATTTCCAAACTTGGAGTTCATAGGGAATGGACTGGTTTCAGGGCCAGTAGCCACCCTCTGGCTTCAGCATTCTCTCTTTGCTGAAAACCCTTACACAAGGCTCCTTGTATCAATGCTTGACTTGAGACAAAACAAATGCACTACTGCTCAGGGCCCTGCACTGCCAGAGCTTTCTTCTTAGGGAGCCCATTCATAATGTGGGGGTTTTGTCTCAGAGCAGAACCGGTGAGATGCCTAGGTGCCCAGTGAAATACCACCACTGCACTCGGATTTCCTCATAACTACTTCTATTCTATTCTGCTTTGTAATGCATTTAATTATCCAAATATTTCTCTATCGTAAACCTTTTTTTGCATCTGTGAATTAAATCAGATACTATGAGTTTTATTTGAAGAAGCTAGAAAGAATTTAGCTTGGGGACTACTTACAAAAATAATCTCTAATTCTGTGGAGTAGTCTCATAATACTGTCTTTACTTCCTTCTTTCCTTTTTTTTTTTTTTGCAGTACTGGGGATTGAACCCAGGGACATTCTACCTCCGAGCTACACGCCCAGTCCTATTTTTTATTCTTTATTTTGAAACAGGGTCTCACTAAGTTGTAGAGGGCCTCAAAAGTAACTGAAGCTGGCCGCGAACCCGGATCATCTGGTCTCAGCCTCCCAAGTACTGGGATTAAAAGTGTGTGCCACCACGCCCGGCTCCTTCTTTCCTTTTTGAACTAAGATCCTTCTAACCATTTTGTAAGCCCAGTAAAAATACACCAGGGAAGCATATCTCCTTTCACTTCTTTTTTTTTTTTTTTTTTTTTTTTCGGAACTGGGGATTGAACCCAGGGGCATTCTA
>PVJS01044185.1:0-16762 GCA_004027185.1 Glis glis | reverse complement strand
AAGATGACCACTCCAAAAGTGAACGCATCGTACATAATATAGAAAAAACAATTCGACAGCATGAATTGGACATTGAAGAGATCTCAGCCAACCTGAAAAGAGCAAACCTAAGAATAATAGGCATAGAAGAGGGAATAGAAGCTGAAACCAAAGGAATAAACAATCTATTCAGAGAGGTAATATTGGAAAATTTCCCAAACATAGAAAGGGAGATCGACACCCAGGTACAAGAAACATATAGAACTCCGAACAGACAAGATCAGAGAAGAGGTTCACCACGACACATAATAGTCAAATTGACTAACGTAGAGGCCAAGGAGAGAATCTTAAAGGCAACCAGAGAAAAAAACCAAGTAACATACAGAGGCAAAACAATAAGAATCACCCCCGACCTTCCAAACCATGTCATGAAAGCCAGGAGGGCCTGCGGCGACATATTCCAAACTCTGAGAGAAAACAACTTCCAACCAAGATATACCTATCCAGCAAAGATATCTATAAAAGTTGATGGGGAAATAAAAACCTTCCACGACAAACAGAAGCTGAAAGAATTTGTCTGCCAAACCAACATTAGAAAAAGTACTCAAAGAGATGAACTATAAAGAAGAGATAATGAGCCAGGCGTGGTGGCGCACACTTGTAATTCCAGTACTTTGGGAGGCGGAGACCGGAGGATACGGGTTCGCGGCCAGCCTCAGCTCTCTTGCTCTCTCTCTCTCTCTCTCTCTCTCTCCTTAGTGAGGCGCTCCGCAACTTCGTGAGACCTGGTTTCAAAATAAAGTATAAAAAATAGGGTCGGGGGCATAGCACAAAGGTAGAACGCCCCTGCGTTCAACCCCTAATACCACAAAAAAAAAGAAGAGATAATGAATAAATGCCAGAACCAAAGAAACAATAATTCCCATCAAACAACCAACTAAGAAAAGGGGGGAAAACACTACCTCAAACAGAAGTCAAAACTCAAAATGTTAGGAATTAAGAATCATCTCTCAATAACCACGCTGAATATAAATGGACTCAATTCTGCAATCAAAAGACATAAGGTGGCAAAATGGATCAAAAATCTCAATCCATCTATATGCTGCTTACAAGAAACACACCTTACAAGTAAAGATACTCACAAACTAAAAGGCTGGAGCAAGGTAATCCATGCCAGTGGAACACGAAGACAAGCAGGAGTAGCAACTATGATATCAGACAAATTAGATTTCAAGCCTAAACTTATCAGAAGAGACAAAGAAAGTCACTTTTTACTAGTAAAAGGAACAATTCAGCAAGAGGATATAACGATAGTCAACATTTATGCCCCAAATATAGGTGCGACCACTTTCATAAAACAAATTCTTCATGACTTTAAGTCACACATAGATCCCAATACAATAATATTGGGAGACTTCAACACTCCTCTCACACCACTCGACCGATCTTCAAGACTAAGGGTCAGAAAAGATGCCTCAGACCTAAGGAACACCATAGGTCAAATATACCTACTAGACACATACAGAATATTTCACCCAACTACAGCCGAATTCACATTTTTTTCCGCTGCTCATGGAACCTTCTCTAAAATAGACCATATCCTAGGCCACAGAGCAAGTACTAGCAAATTCAAGAAATGTGACATAATCCCCTTTGTATTTTCAGACCATAATGGAATGAAACTAGAAATCAACTATAAGAAGACACAGAGAAATCTCATAAACACATAGAGACTGAACACCACACTGCTGAATGAAGAATGGGTCAAAGAGGAAATAAGGGAGGAAATAAGGAAATTCCTAGAAACAAACGAAAATGGCGAAACAACATATCAAAATCTCTGGGACACGTTGAAAGCAGTATTAAGAGGAAAATTCATAGCACTGAGTGCTCACATAAGTAGATCTGAAAAGCACCAAATAAACAACCTAATGACACACCTCAAAGCCCTTGAAAAGCAGGAACACTCTAACCCCAAAGCCAGTAGAAGACAGGAAATTATTAAAATTAGAGCAGAAATCAATGAAGTGGAGAATAAAAAAAAATACAAAAAATCACCAAAACCAAAAGCTGGTTTCTTGAAAAAATATACAAGATAGATAAACCACTAGCCAACCTAACCAAAAGAAAAAGAGAATCAACCCAGATTACCAAAATAAGAGATGAAAAAGGAGATATCACGACCGACAGTGCGGAAATACAGAGGATTATCAGAAACTACTTTGAAAAGATATACTCAAACAGAATGGAAAACCTTGAAGAAATTGACAAATTTTTAGACACATTCAACCCTCCAAAATTGAATCAAGAAGATATAGAAAAATTAAACCAACCAATAACAATCAAAGAGATTGAAGCAGCAATAAAGAGCCTACCATCAAAGGAAAGCCCAGGTCCAGATGGTCTCCCAGGTGAATTCTATAAAACCTTTATAAAAGAGCTAATTCCAATATTTCTCAATTTATTCCATTAAATAGAAAGAAATGGGACTCTCCCAAATACATTCTATGAAGCCAATATCACATTAATATCAAAACCAAATAGAGACAGCTCAAGGAAAGAAAACTACAGGCCCATATCATTGATGAACTTAGACACAAAACTTCTAAACAAAATACTAGCAACACGCATTCAAAACCACATCAAAAAAATTATACACCATGACCAAGACGGGTTTATCCCAGGGATGCAAGGCTGGTTCAACATATGTAAAACAATCCATGTAATCCACCACATAAACAGAACAAAAGACAAAAATCACATGATCATTTCAATAGATGCGGAAAAAGCATTTGACAAAATCCAGCACCCATTCATGCTAAAAACACTGCAGAGAATCAGAATAGAAGGAACATACCTCAACATCATAAAGGCAATATACAATAGGCCCACAGCAAACATCATACTGAATGGGGAAAAACTTCAAGAATTCCCCTTAAAAACGGGAACAAGACAAGGATGTCCGCTGTCACCACTCCTTTTCAACATAGTACTAGAGACTCTAGCCAGAGCAATAAGGCAAGAGAAGGAAACAAAAGGAGTACAAATAGGAAAAGAGGAGCTAAAACTATCTCTATTTGCAGATGACATGATAATATACTTAGAGGATCCAGCAAACTCAACCAAGAGGCTTACAGAACTGATCAATAAATTCAGAAAAGTGTCTGGATACAAAATCAATCTTAAAAAATCAGAAGCTTTTCTGTACACCAACCATGAATCCACTGAAAAAGAAATCCAGAAGACATTTCCACTCACGATATCCCCAAAACAATAAAATACTTGGGAATAAACCTAACCAAGGAGGTAAAAGACCTCTACAAGGAAAACTATAAAACATTGAAAAAAGAAATTGAAGAAGATCTTAGAAGATGGAAAGATCTCCCATGCTCTTGGGTAGGCAGAATAAATATCATCAAAATGGCCATTCTTCCAAAAGTGATCTACAGATTCAATGCAATACCCATTAAACTACCAAAGTCATTCTTCACTGACAGAAAAATCTGTCCTTAAATTCATTTGGAACAACAAAAAAACCCAGAATAGCCAAATTAGTTCTCAGCAACAAGAACCATGCAGGAGGCATCACAATACCTGACTTCAAACTATACTACAAAGCCATAGTAATAAAAAAACAGCATGGTACTGGCACAAAAGCAGAAACATAGACCAATGGAGCAGAATAGAAGACCTGAAACAAAGCCACATATCTACAGCCAATTGATTTTTGACAAAGGGGCTAAAAACATCCACTGGAAAAAAGATAGCCTCTTCAACAAATGGTGCTGGCAAAACTGGCTAACCATATGCAGAAAAATGGAAATAAACCCCACCTTCTCACCTTGCACAAGAACCAACTCACGATGGATCAAAGACCTAGAAATCAGACCAGAGACCTTGCGGCTACTTGAAGAGGGCATAGGTCCAACACTTCAACACATAGGCACAGGTAAAGACTTCCTTAACAAGACCCCAAAGGCACAGAAAATTAAAATGAGGATCAATACATGGGATTGCATTAAACTGAAGAGCTTTTGTGCAGCAAAGGAAACTATCAAGATCCTCAACAGAGATCCAGCAGAATGGGAGAAGATTTTTGCCAGCTACCCCTCTGATAGAGGACTAATATCTAGAATATAGAGAGAACTTAAAAAAATCACCACTAAAAAAAACAAATAACCCAATCAAAAAATGGGCAAGTGAACTAAGTAGACACTTCACAGAAGAAGAAATACAAATGGCCCATAAATGTATGAAAAAATGTTCAACATCATTAGCAGTCAGAGAGATGCAAATCAAAACTACCCTGAGATATCACCTAACCCCAATAAGAATGGCAAACATTACAAACACAAACAACAACAAATGCTGGCAAGGATGTGGAGAAGCAGGAACTCTAATACACTGCTGGTGGGAGTGCAAATTAGTGCAACCACTTTGGAAAACAGTGTGGAGGATCCTCAGAAGAATGGGAATGAACCTACCGTACGACCCAGCAATACCACTTCTAGGCGTCTACCCAAAAGATCAGAAACCAAACTACCAGACTAAGGCATGTGTGTCTATGTTTATAGCTGCACAATTCACAATCGCCAAACTTTGGAACCAGTCAAGGTGTCCATCAACAGATGAATGGGTTACAAATCTATGGGATATGTACACAATGGAATTTTATGCAGCCATAAAGAAGAACAAAATTACATCATTTGTAGGGAAATGGAAAGAATTAGAGAACATTATGCTAAGTGAGATTAGGCACAAAGAGTGAAAAGTCGGATGTTCACCTTAATATGTGGAAGCTAAAGAGAAGGAGATTTAGAAGGGACTCCAGACAAAGAAGATGAAAACTTTAGATGAACAAAGAAGATGACCTAACTGAGGGAGTTGGGAGGGGGGGTGGAGGGAAACACACTAAAGCGCATGAAGTATATATCCAAACTTATAAAACTCAAATCACTGTGCAAAGCACTAAAGGGAGGGAACGGGGAGGGAATAGGGTGGGATTTGAGGGAGGGCTAAATGGGCAATGTGTGCATGTATGATTCTTCTAACCTGACACCTATCAAATGTATAATTACAATGCACCAGTAAATGGATATAAATTAAAAAAAAAGAAAAAAAAACCTGGCAATCTGAGGACATTGCCATGAAGTTGTTTAAAAGATCTAGGCCGGGCGTGGTGGCGCACGCTTGTAATCCCAGTACTTTGGGAGGCGGAGACCGGAGGATCCGGGTTCGCGGCCAACCTCAGCGCGCATGCGCGTGCACACGATCAATCCATCGATCGATCTATCTCTCTCCTCCCTCTCTCTCTCTCTCTCTCTTTCTCTCTCTCTCTCTCTCTCTCTCTCTCTCTACCTAGTGAGGCCCTCCGCAACTTCGTGAGACCCGGTTTCAAAAATAAAGCATAAAAAAATAGGGCCGGGGGTGTAGCGCGGAGGTAAAACGCCCCTGTGTTCAATCCCCGGCCCCGAAAAAAAAAAAAAAAAGATCTAGAATTGTCCTATCGTGGAAGAGCAGATAAGATCCAGAACCATTATATATATATATACACAGCACTGACACATACTGCACATACACACAATCATACATACGCCATTAGTCAAAGATTAATATTGCATAGTTTTATGTGTTTTTTAACTTTAAATAACTAGAATCACACTATGTGTATTCTTTTGTGCCTTGTTCTTTTGCTTAACATTATGTTTGTAATTCATACATGTATATAGCTGTATAGTATTCCATTATGTGAAATTTCAGTAACTTATGTCCCCATTTTCCTTGGGAGAGACATTTGGCTACTTTTTAGTTTTTCACTATTATAAATAATGATTGTTTACATATCTCCTCACATACATATGCAGTTGTTTCTCCTGAATGTGTACATAGAGGTGGAATTCCTGAGTTATAGATGCATACATCTTTATATGCCTTAGCAGTTATTGAAAAATGGTTTTTCAAAGTGGTTTTAAATGTTTGCATTTCCACTAGCAGTAATTTATCTTTATCATTATTTTTGCATCCTCTGAATTTCTTGATATTTTTATATATTTTATTTGATTTGTGGTTCTGGGGGTTGTAACCAGGGGCATGCTATCATTGAGCAACACTCCCAGCCCTTTTTATTTTATATTTTGAAACAGTTGAAGTTATTTTGAAACTTCCCTAAATTACTAAGGCTGGACTCAAACTTGTAATTCTCCTCAGCCTCCCAAGTACTGGGATCACAGGAGTACACCACTGTGCCCAGCTATATACATTTTAATTTGTGCTAATCTTGTATAAAATATTTCACAGTGGTTTTAATTTGCATTTATTTCCTTGGTCACTAATGAAGTTCAAATTAATATCATGTGCTTATTTATCTCTACTGTTGCCTCTTCTTGGAAGTTCTTATAGTCTTTGATGTATGTATTTTAATGATGCTGGGTTTTAAAAACTTGAAGGACTTCTCTGGGTACTAATCTTTTGTTGGTGTCATATGTTGCAGTATCTCCTTACAGTTTATGACTTGCCTTTTCATCTTCTTTAAGATACCTATAGATGAATAGAAGTAATTCACGGTGACTGATCAGTCTTTATGGCTTTCCATTTTTGTCTTAAACAAACTTCCTTATCCCAAGATACTAAAGACATTCTCCTTTATTTTTTCTAAAAGCTTTAAAGATTTGCCTTTCTTATGTAAGTGTTTAATTCACCTGGAATTAAATTTTAGGTACACTTTCTTAGGATAAGACAGAATACATCCCAGGTCTTTTGCCTAGGTAAAGATATAGGCCACATAAAAATTGATTTTTTATTTTGGCACCATTGTTTGGGTCAGAAGTCAAACAAACAATTATTTTTGAGTGTGTGATGCCATCGATCATTACACATTTTTCTAGACCTCTCCATTTGCTCTAGTTGACACTTTAACATGTTTCAGGAATATTATTCTCAGAATGTGTTACAAAATGCAAGCAATTCACTCCAAACAATACTAATGTTTCTTATTTGAATAAGAAAGTATTTTTATTCCAATCATGGTTATACCATTTTAAATTTGGCTAAGAAAATGTCCTTACAAAATGAGCTAATATCTGAAATATCATATCATTTTTAAATGTTTTGGTAATTCATCTCTGAGAAAGTTAAAAAAGAAGTCAATCATGCTAACATTTTAGAGAAACTTTCCCTAGTTGAGATATATCTTTTGACAATCTAGCACACATTATTGATTGTTAACTAGTGCAATTTGATTTATGCCAGGGTGTGTGTGTGTGTGTGTGTGTGTGTGTGTGTGTGTGTGTGTAATTCAATGTGAAATTAAACTAGTAAGACATAGAAGTTTCTGCAGCAGCTCTTAGGCAGTCATCTGCCTAAGTTTCATTTTATTCCCTTTATTTGAAAAATACATGCTTCACCCTTTAGTTCTATAGTTTCTTATTCTGACATTAACCTGTCCTTTTTCATTCACATTATTCATTTATTCCACCAGTATTTTTTGAGAACCTGTATTTTGCAAAGTAGTCTATGGTCAACTATTTGAGCATAGCTTTCTCAGAACTGAAGGATTGAAAGAGCCCCAGGGTCATTTATAATAACTCTGAAGTTTTCACAAATTAAATTAAGAAACTGAAATCCAGAAAGGTGCAGTGACCTAACCATGTTGTAGAACAGAAATGAAAATCCACTGATCCTGGGTCAGAATTCCTCCCAGTGAGCCATGTTGTCCAGGAAAACTACCTGAACCCTAAACATTGAGGTAATATTTATAGAGACTTCTAAAAGAATAAACCACTCGGAAACAAATTATATTATGTAGTCCTTACATTCAAGCTATTTATAAACTTTTTAGGATAAAAAGACACTTTGGAAAAATTAGAGAAAATAAAAAGTTGAGCTGAAAGCTTTCTAAGCGGAGGAATCATGTATCACCTTTATCATATTGTCATATTCCCCTGATACAGTGAACTGTTATTCATAACACCTACTCAACAAATGTTGATTAAATGAATAAAACTATATAATGGAATGTAGAGCACAGATATTAGGTGCTCTAACTGATCAGAGAAAAGAATATTCAGCCTAGAATGTATAAAGTATAAAAAAAAGTCATTGTGAAAAGTTTAGAATTTAAACTGAGCCATAACTAATGACTATAATTTAATTAGGGAGGAACTTCCATGTTTCAGATTACTTGTTCAGCTCACTTTCTGTTGTCTTTAGATACAGGGTCTCTGAGTTGTTTTCAGATTTCACTTCTAAGCTTGATTTCTTATAACAAATTGTTCATGAGAAAATAATATGATAAATGTGCCAAGATCTATGTATAGCTAAATTAATTATTGTGTTTATGAGAGCATTTGAAAACAGAACAAATATTCATCAGTGGACTAATGGTTAGTACATCTAAATTAAAATTTATGATGAATGTAAATTTAAATTTTTCAGCATGCAAAGACATCTCAAACATATTATCGAGGAAAAATATCAAGTTGCAGTACTACACATGTATAGACTGATCCCATTTTTGTAAAAAAAAAAAATAAGGAAAAGTCAAATAATGCAAAATAGGGTAATGGTCATCTTTATGTTCTTATTTTTTCAGAATTTATAAAATATCTTACAGTAAGCATTCATCATTTATGAAAGTGATTAAAGTTATTTTTGGTTGTGGGGAGAGTAATAAGTTGACTGTTGACTTATCATAGAAAAGCTGTAGAACAACAATCTCCTTTCATTGAACAGTTTTTACTGAGTACCTCATAGGACTAGGCACTATGAACAAGAGTCACAATCTATTTCTCTCTTTAGCACCTCATGATTATAGAAGGAGCTAAGAATCATCAATGGAGCACTAAAAATTTATTTCTTTTAAACTTGTCACTTCAGAATGGTTCTTTTGTCTTATGCTGATTTTTTAAAAAAACAAAATCAATAGATCTCTGTGCTCTAGTTGTACAATCTCTAGACAATGAACAAAATTAGAGGTCTTTCTTACTTTGTATGTGGGGGGTCACACTGGGGATTGAACTCAGGGGCATTCTACCACTAAGCTCCACTTCCAACCCTTTTTATTTTTTATTTTGGAACAGGGCCTCACTAAGTTACCATGTTCTGGCCTCAAACCTGTGATCCTCCTGTCTCAGCCTCCCAAGTACTGAGATTACAGGCATGCACCACCACACCCCACTCCAAGTCTGACTTTTTAATTGAAATAATTCAATTCTCTCTTTTGCCTATGAGTACTACAAGCAACACTAAGACATTTAGGCCAGGGAAAAATGTTTAATATGTTGCAAGTTGGCAGTGAAAATTTATATGTGTAATAATTATAATTTTATTCTATTATTTTCTCCTATGGGATATATTTCAAATATTTAATTACATCTTTATTCATTGTTAATTTTGACATTGCATCTCCCAGAGTGGTCTTAGCAGTGTATTCATGCCTAGCCCCTTGGCATTCCTGTGAAGATAATGTTGTCTGAACTTGGCTTGCTCAGGATAAGACAGAACACATCCCAGGTTGGGTGATGGCCAGTCGTGGTTAATTACATACAGTCAAGAAGCCAAGGAGGAACATGTGGTGGATTCCTTCCTAATAATCTGTGCAACTAAGGATGGGTCAGGGTTTTTAAATACTCATCATTTAAGCATACTTTATATTTTTTTATTTTAGTTTGTCATTCTTTTATTCTGCTATTAGCAGAAACTTTCATATAGTTCATTCAGTATTAGCAGCTAGTAATAAGTTTCCAAATGTTTTATATGAATTTATAAGCATTTCCATTTATATCACCTCATTTAATCTTTAGACCACCTCTGAGGCATATATTATTATCTCAGTTTTACAGGTCAGAGAACAGAAATCCAGGTAGATTAAATGAATTGCCTGAAGTCATGTCAATAATAAATAGACCCGGATCCAAACCTGTGTGTCCTAACTTCAAGCCCCATGCACTCTCAACTCTGTCAAGCTGTTATGATTACTCCACCCCCCACCATGCCTTTGAAGTTGGAAGATGGTGTATTAATGAGTCTAACTGTGTTGACTCAACCTTATCATAATTACCTCTGAAGCCACCTCTAATTGTTAATATTAATCATATTGTGTTTAACTTCAATAGAGAACCACTGACAAGGTTTATACAAGGATACATATTCCTAAGCTTGACTTCTGATTGAGCGCTGTTATCCTCCAGCTCAGTCTTTTAAGCATCAGTTAGCAGTAATCATTACAAGGAACACACCTGTTATCCTAGGACACAAAGAAGCTTACACAGAGAGATCAATCCAGTGAAGTAGTAACTGCAGACTGAGTTTACTAAGTAAAGGTATGTAGATTCAGTAAATAAATGTAGACCAACGACATTTCATCAGCAACTGCCATAAATGTGAAGATTCATTTCCAGTTACATGTAACTGATCAAATAACCTGGAGGAAACTCATGTGATCAGAACTTTCTGCTACTAAGAGCTTAAAATGTATGTTAATAGGTAAAAGTTAGGGAGCCAAAAAATGTAAATTATGATGGAATCATTAAAGGGATAGTTTGAGGAACCTCCTATATGTTGGCATAAAAGTGATTTCAGCACAGAGAATACAATACTTAATTTCATGACCTTGATTATGACTCTTGTTTTAGGCCCTTGGATTTTGGTTAACTCAACCATTTAATGAAATTAAATTCCCTTCATCTCTCTTTGCTTATACTTAACAGCATAAGAAAATAAATCTGTAAATCATCCTGAAACTGGATTTAACTGCCACTTAACTTTTGTGTGTCTTTGGGGTTTTTTCTTTAAAATGAAATTTTTAAAAAAATAAAACTCTATTAGGGCCGGGAGTGGTGGTGCACGCTTATAATCCCAGTACTTGGGAGGCAGAGATCTGGGTTCGCGGCCAGCCTCAGCTACTTAGTGAGGCCTCTGCAACTTAGTGAGACACGGTTTCAAAATAAAGTATAAAAATAGGGCCAGGGGTGTAGCTCGGAGGTAAAATGCCCCTGGGTTCAATCCCCAGTACCGCAAAAAAATAAAAATTAAAAATAAAATAAATAAAACTCTACTGATTTTTTTTTTTACTCCAGGCTTGGCCCTTCGCTACCTGAGACATTGAAGAAGGAGCACATCTTTGCTGAAAACATGTCTTTAGAAACTCTTAAAAACAGCAGTCCAGAAGACCTCTTTGATGAGATTTAACATGCTCAAAACATACTTGGTTGTTCACTTGACTATGTGCTCCATTTATTTCTTTTTTATGAGAAAGCAAAATTTCAGCTCAGCAGCAGATCTTACTGCACCTTACAACTTAATTATACATACACTGATTTGAAACCATTGTGCAAAGAGTATTACATGTGTATATGAAGATATGATCACATGACAGACAGTGACACGTTATTCTAAACTATTCATTCAGCATGTCTATAATTACATAAAATTTCAGACTTTCATTGCAAAGGACACATTTACTGTATTTAATTCACATATATTACATGCAGTAACTGTCTAACATACTGTCTAGGAAGATTTTGGAAATAGGACAAAGAAAACATCTTTTAAAAATGTCGACAGTTCTTTTTGAATAGTGATATTCTGGACAATATGTTTGAACATCTTAATTTGTGGGATTATATGTAAATATATTTTTAGTTTATGCATAAACAATATGAAAATCTGAAAATAAAAATTTTGGTGCAATGAAAATTTTGTGTTCTTAATAAAATGTGTTATTTAGCTTAGCTGTTTTCTTTTATTATAGTAACATGTCTTTTAAAAGTGCTTACTAATGTAATTGTAACCCCATTTGTGTTGAAATAAAAAGCATATTACTCAGATATTGTTATTATTTTATACATACAAAGGCCCTCCTTGAAGACAAAGATCTTGTCTTTCATATCTATTACCAATCAATAATACCTGGCATTTTTCTTTTTATTCACTGATTCTACTTCCTAACCTCTTGTTCTAGCTTCACTTCTCTTCAATTCACTATCCATTTCATGCAAGCTACTCAAAATCTCAGTGAACTATAATGTCAAATCCAATGGTTGGTCCATTCTCAATCCTCGCACATTTGATACAGTCGATCACTTCTCTGCAGTAACATTTTCTCCACTTCACTTTTGCAATAGCATATGTTCTTTGTAGTCCTCTTTCTTTTTGGTCACTCATTCTTCAGATTTCTTGGCTGATTCCTTCTCCTTCACTCAAGAGTTAAACGTTTGGCTTGGACTCAGTCTTCAGCCCTCTTCTCTTCATTCCTTCACGACCACCCTAGGTCATCCTAGTTTGAATGTGGTTTTAACTACCATCTCTATGCTAATATTTCTGAAGTTAGCATAGTTCTCTATATTCAAATCTATAGTTAAATATACATGTATGCTTAGATATGTAATTTGTCATTGATTTGTTATAAAATTTTTTTAAACTTTCTGAAAAATTATTTTTTGTATCAAATCTTAATAGATCTCGGCATCATTTTCAAATTGTGATGAATATATTTACCTACTTATCCCTTTCTTTGGGTATTTTAGCACACCCAAAGCACACATTTTTATATCCTAACCATCATTTCTTTTCCAGTCTTCCTCATTCAGAAAATTTCACTACCATTTACCTGGTTGCTTCAAGCTAAAAACCATGGAATTCTCTTTGGTGCCTCTGCTTCCCTCCCCCCACATATCCTTTTATTTTCACCTCCAAAATACAACTTTCCTCTATCTACCTCTGTCTCTCCTACAACTGCCTCCTAACGGCTTAATCTTTTACTTCCCTGCAAACCAACCAAACCAAATTTTAAAATCTTCTATAGGATCGTTTTCTGCCTGGACAGAGACCCTCCAATGGTAACCCATTGCCCTTTTATTAAAGGCCACACCTTTACCATGATCTACAAGGTCTGGCATGATCCTAGTCCCCCAGCCTGACTTCCTGTGTGTAATTGTACTCACTTGCCCCTACTGTCCCTCAAGTAGACTTAATCTCAGAACCACTATACTAGTGACCTCTATGCCCAGAATCCTCATCTTTATACACAGTTGGTTTATCCTCAACTTTCAAATCTAGAATCAAATGATTTGTCCTCTGGGGTCCTTTCTCCATATTACACTTTTTTTTAAATGTTCTGTTCTTTCCTAATCACTCTCTGTCCCATTAGAATGTTTTCTCACTGTGTATATAACTGTCTGGAATTATTTTTTCCTCTCTCTCTCTTTCTCTCTCTCTCTCTCTTTATCTAGAAAGTAAGCACCATCATAGCAGAGATTGGCCATCTGATTTATCTCCATCTTAGTACTATCAAGGCTGGCTTCATAGAAGCTTAGTGAGTGTTTATTGAATGAATAAATGCATGTCTATCACATTCCATTTTTTAAAATTAAGTTACTAAACCATTTTGAAAGAAACTCAAGGAAAGATTGAAATTTAGCTGGATAATTTGTTACAAAGAGATAATTATCCGGAAAGCTCAGGTACACTTTGTAATTAATTATAAATAATATATATATATATGTGTGTATGCATATTAGTTTGACTATAGAGAATAAACAAGAAAAGAACTACAAGTTATTATTTACATCAGGAGCAGAATTTGGGATAGCCAAATAGAAATTTTCCTACATTTTATTTGATGGCTTACATTTAAGAGGAAATCTTAAAAATTAAAATAGAAAATATGAGATAAAAATATATAATTATAAAATATAAAATTCTCAGTTACATTGGAACTTCACTGTAATATTAAACTTACTATAATCCAAGACTTACCTTGGATCTTTCGAAGGGTATTGTGTACATGACAGATACCACAACTAACAAATCAGTGTAGTAGTGAGTGTATGTGTGTGTGTGTGTGTGTGTGTGTGTGTGTGTGTGTGTGTAGTGGAAGAGAATACTAATTGAGAGTGAGAGAAAGTATTTTCTAAGTAATCATAACAGTAGAGTCTATAAATTTTTGTTCATAATATTTAGAAAATATTGATTTTACTTTTCTAGGGCAGTGGATCTTTTCAACCTGTCTGATTGATCCATTTGGTTAGAATAGAAGGCAATAAGCCTATAATCCTGGGTTCCTCATTTATATCTAGTGTGGAGAAATTGAAGACATGGTTTTCTGTTTGTTGCCCTGTATTGTTAGAGGTCTGTGGATCTAGTGTTAAGATGTTGTATCCATCAGCATTCTTGCAGCTATAATCTAATATAAAGTAATATAAAATAACCTAATATAAAGATATAATCTAAAGATAATCTAAAGATATAATCTATATATATATAAAAAAGATATAATCTAAAGATATAACCTAGAGGAAAGAAGGTTTATTTTCTTACGGTTTCAGGCTCAATCCATGTGAAGCTGGGGACAGCGGACCTGGGGCATGACAGAGGGAGAGCACATGGGTTGTGTTCACCTCACGGAGGCCAGAAGCAAGAGAGCAGGGGAAGGAGGAACTCTTTATATAATCCCCAAGGCCTCACCCCCAAGGACCCACCTTCAACCACACCCTTCCGGCCTGGGCCACCACCCAGGTAATCACAATGGATTTATCCACTTCTGGGATTACAAGCTTCATGACTCAATTATATCAACCCTGAATATTAATAAATGAGCTCTTTAGGGGACATTTTATATCTAACTATAACAGATGTCCAGGTCCTGCAATTCCTGCCATGGTTTTTCCTCACATTTCCCACTGCCTATAACTCAAACAAATCATTGCAGAACACTGAAATGTACAGCCCAGAAGTTTACTTATAATGTAGTACAGTGTTTTCAACCTTTGTGTCCTCACCTCTGAGATGATATTACATTTCTGAAGGTTTTTTCAGCTTAAAATTTGTAATTCTTAGCCCTGGCAGCAGACAATGTGGCTCAGGCCTCATTAGGGAAGTTCATGAAAGAAAAAGTCCCTTTCAGGAAGAGGTGGCTTTATTATGTGGTTTTAAAAGGTCAGGAAACTACTTTAGAAAAGTTTTGCCTACTGGCCTATAACTCAAATTTATAAAATACAGGACACTGTGTTTTTGAGCCAAGCAAATCTTTATTGGGTAAGTTTGATTCAACAAATGTTTACTAAGGATCATTTGTGCACAAAATATAGAACTGGGCCATGTGAAGAATTGAAGGATAAATCTAGCCAGGCACACAGGCACACACCTGTAATCCCAATACTTGAGAGTCTAAGACAGGAGGATCGCAGGTTCAAGGCCAGCAGCATACTATAACTTAGCAAAACCCTGTTTCAAAATAAAACAAAATAGGGCTGGGGGGTATAGCTTGGAAGTAGAATGCCCTGGATTCAGTCCCCAGTTCCAGAAAGAGAGAGACAGAGATAAATACATCCATTCAATAAATATTTGTTAAGTATTTGTGCCAGTCTCTCTTCCGGGGTCTAAATATGTCAGTGAATGATACAGGTGTCTTTGCTGTCAAGTTTATACTCTAGTAAATGAAAGTTGGGGCCTCTATCAAATAATGGAGTATATGGGAAGAAATTGCATTGAGATTAGAGCCTGAAACCACTCTAACTGTAATATCAGGAGTGGTAGGATGAATGGCATAAAGAGAAGAACAAAAACTATAAGTTATGGGTAAGGATCCATATAAAATAAAATATTTAATTGAAAGATAAACTGGGAAGAGTTGGAGTATGAGCTAGAATGAGGCCGTCTGCCTAAGATCAGAGTACAGAAGATCTGGGGTGTGTGTGGGGGGGGAGGTAAATATCTAAATTTGTAGCTGTGAATCACAGGATGGAGGAGGCAAGTCAGAAGGTATGCCTGGGAGCAGTGTTGTCAGGGGTCCTAGGAATGTGGACAGTGAGCTAAGTTATGTAACCAAGGCATGGAAAGAATTGAGCTGTGCAGTCCTCACAGCACTGCCTTAGGAAAGCACCAGCTTCCAGAAAACATCAGGCCATGGAGACCTTCTTGGGTGTGGGAATGGGAAAGGAAGGCAGTCAAGGGGCCTCTTGCTAGTTACTGTCCAAAAGAATGAGCAGCCCTCGTCCCTTCAAGTCTGTCATTTTTGCACTCAGTATTATTTATAGAATCAAGTGAAATTGAAGAGCTGAGATCTAAATTCATGAAAAGGCTTCCTGAGTTTACCTATTAGGTAGGAAACCCAGAAAACTGATAGTTACATTTTGTGTTCACTCTAATGGTTTTGTAAGGGAGAATAAACAATCACAAAAGAACTATTCATGCATCCATTTGTAGCTTTGTCTGAATTTAAAATTTTTAAAACTGATCTGACAACCAACTTCTAGTAAATGCTTCTCAGCAGGCAGATTTCATTTGTAAGTATTTTATGAGCTAATCTAAAATGTTTTTCTCTGTATCTTAATTAGTAAAGAATACCTTAGCAATTATGTTTTATGGTTTCGTTAATTGACCATTCACTCTCTCTCTCTCTTCCAGACTTGCAGCTCTCATCTACACCATGAAAAACATTCTCCAGACTCATTTTCTTCTTGTCATATATCCACATATATTCTCATTTACCTACTATTGTCTTCTCCTTCAGATTTTCCTCTCCTCCATTTGAATAAAATTCAATATGAATGTTATTGGTCATAGGTTGATTATTCCTCCCTCTTTTAGAGGCCTTTTACCCTAAACTCTCATCTCACAAAGATCTCTCCTTTCTAAGTAAGGGTCTTGGTGCCATAAAGGCTCTTAGTTCTGCAGGAAAGGAGAGAGAGATTAGAAACCCTGTACCCAGCCGGGCGTGGTGGCACACGCTTGTAATCCCAGTACTTTGGGAGGCAGAGACTGGAGGATCCGGGTTCGCGGCCAG
>PVJS01044184.1:0-16762 GCA_004027185.1 Glis glis | reverse complement strand
GTGTGTGTGTGTGTGTGTGTGTGTGTGTGTGTGTGTGTGTGGTACCAGGGATTGAACCAGGGGTGTTTTACCTCCAAGCTACATCCCCGGCCCTATTTTTTTTATCCTTTATTTTGAAACCGGGTCTCACGAAGTTGCAGAGGGCCTCACTAAGTAGCTGAGGCTGGCCGTGAACCCGGATCCTCCAGTCTCCACCTCCCAAGTACTGGGATTACAAGAGTGCGCCACCACGCCTGGCGCCAGAGGCTGGTCTTGAACCTGCGATCCTCCAGTCTCAGCCTCCCAAGTACTAGGATTATAGGCCTGCACCACCATGCCTGGCTTGAATTCACTCCTTACAGAAGGTTTTTCCCATTTTCTTTTGCTGGGAAACTTCCTCATACTTCAAACATGAGACCTCTCTAAGGTAGAACTTCCCTTCTTCCCTTCCCACCATATCATCATAAAGGGCCTTTGGCCTGCTTTGATTACATGTTTGCTCCCTGGCATCAGAGGCTGGGTAAAGTCCTAGCCCAAGCACATCAGAAGCTTATACCCCTCAGGGACAGAATCCAAGACTTTTAAGGCATTAAAAGTATGATGAAATAGCAGTATTATTCACAGTAGCCAAAACGGTAGAAAGAACCCCAAATGTCCATCAGCAGATGCAGGATAAGCAAAATGTTTGTGTATACATACATAATGGAATATAATTCAGCCTTCAAAACAAGGAAACTCTGGCACATGCTACAAAATACATGAACCTTAAAGTGAAATAAGGCAGTCACTAAAGGGTAAATATAGTATGATTCCAAAGGTATCTACAATAGTCAAATTCATGCAGACAAAAAGTAGTGGTGACTGACAGGGGATAGGGGAGGGAGAAATGCAGTTGGGGAAAATGGAAAAGTTCTGCAGGGGCGGGTTGTGGTGGTGCACGCCTGTAATCCCAGTACTTGGGAGGCGGACACCGGAGGATCCGGGTTCATGGTCAGCCCCAGCTACTTAGTGAGGCTCTCCGCAACTTCGTGAGACCAGGTTTCAAAATAAAAGATAAAAAATAGGGCCGAGGGTGTAGCTCGGAGGTAGAACGCCCCTGGGTTCAATCCCCGGTACCACAAAAAAAAAAAAAAAAGTTCTGCAGGTATGTAGTGGTAATGGTTGTACAACAATGTTTTTTTGTTTGTTTTCTTTTGGGTTTTGGTACTGGGGGTTGAACCCAGGAGCACTGTACCTCCAAGCTATACCCCCAGCCCTTTTTATTTTTTATTTTGAAACCAGGTCTCACTAGGTTGCTGAAGCTGGCCTCGAACCTGTGATCCTCCTGTCTCAGCCTCTCAAACACTGGGATTATAGCTGTTTACCACCACATGTGGTAACAATATGAATGTACTTAATGCCACAGAACTGTATACTTAAAAATGGTAAAATGTAGCTAGGTTTGTTGGCGCATGCCTATAATTCCAGTACTTGGGAGGCTGAGACAGGAAGATCACAGGTTCAAGGACAGCCTCAGCAAGTATCAACAACCTAGCGAGACCATGTTTCAAAATTTAAAAAAAATATATAGGGCTGGGGTGTAGCTCAGAGGTAGAATGCCCCTGGGTTCAATCCCCAGTACCAAAAAAAAAAGGTAAAATGTTCTATATTTTGCCATAATAAAAAAAAATTAAGGCTGGGCATGGTTGCACACACTTGTAATGTCAGTATTTGGGTGGCTGAGACAGGAGAGTTTCAGGTTCAAGGACCACCTCAGCAAGTAGTGAGACTCTCATCAACCTAGCGAGACCCTGTTTCAAAATAAATGTTTTCAAAATAAAAAGGGCTGGGGGTATAGCTGGGAGGTAGAATGCCCCTGGATTCAATACCCAGTACCATTAAAAAAAAAAAAAAACTAAGGATCAAAGACTTTTACAATCTCAAAACAGGATGTTATCCTGGTATTTCACCAGATTTTTTTAAAAAAAGAATAACTAATTTTTAAAGTATGATTAAAAAACAAGAGTCTCAAGCCGGGTGTGGTGGTACATGCTTGTAATCCCAGTACTTGGGAGGCTGAGACAGGAGGATCACAGGTTCAAAGCTAGCCTTGGCAATTTAGAGAGGCTCTCAGCAACCTAGTGAGACCGTTTCCAAATAAGAAATAAAATTGCGCTGGTGGTGTAGCATGAAAGGTAGAATGCCTCTGGGTTCAATCCCCAGTACCAAAAAAAAAAAAAAAAACCAAGAGTCTCTCAAAACTGAAACAGATTTTAAAAAATATACAAATGGAATTCTAGAAGTGAAAAATACTATCATTTAAATTAAAAACCCAGTGGATGAATTAAATGGCATATTAGACACAGCTGCATGGGAATTAGCCAACTAGAAGAGCTGAAGAAATTACCAAGTGAGAAATATAAACTGTTAAGAGACATCAAGCACACAATTTAACATCTCCAATTAGAGTTCCAAAGAGAGAAGAAGCAAAAATTCAAAGAGAAGCTGGGTGTGGTGGGCGCATGCTTGTAATCCCAGGACTTGGGAGGCTGAGACAGGAGGATCGCAGTTTCGTGGCCATCCTCCAACTACTTAGTGAGGCACTCTGCAACTTAGTGAAACCCTGTTTCAAAATAAAGAATAAAAAATAGGGCTGGGGGTGTAGCTTGGAGGTAGAATGCCCCTGGGTTCAATCCCAATACCACCAAAAAAAAAAAAAATCTAGAAGGCCTTTGAAAGACTAGAAATAATAGGTATAACTTCCAAACTAATAGTTTTGGTCTCCTGAATACCACTTTCAACTATATTACTCTTATATTTGATAAGATATCTGAAAGAGCTCTAGTCCTTCTTTCTGGCAAGAAATATTAAGCTAGTCCAGTATCTGGCATAGTATGTACTCATTAAGTATGTGTTCAACAAAACAGGCTATTCCAGAATACGATGAATTCTATTTCATAAATGCATCATACTTTACCTAGAAGGCTAATTCTGTCTTATTATTTACTGGGTGGCCTGGCTACTTCTTCAGGGTTGTGTTTGCTTTTTGTTTTTGTTTTTTTAGAAAATAGCACAATGAATGCTTGGGCTAGAATCTCAAATCCTAAGCCCTATTTCTTGCTTTTAAATTGGAAAGAAAATACACTTTTCCTCACTGTTGCTCCAAACAAAAGGGATAGCAATTAAAATTTTAATCCAAGTGCATGCCTATAATCTCACCTACTTGGGAGGCTAAGGCAAGAGAATTGCTTGAGTCTAGGCATTCAAGGCTAGTCTGAGTAACGTAGCAAGACACTGTCTCAAAAAAAAAAAAATTAGATTGTTGGGCTGGGGATGTAGCTCAGTGGTAGAGTGCCTACCTAGCATGTGTGAGGCTCTCAGTTCAATCCCCAGCACTGAAAAAAAATTTTTTTTCTTTTTACGATGGTTGTCTTTACTCATGGGAAACTGGCAATCAAAGGTTCAGGAAGCTAAAACTGTGAGTGCTATTTTCCCCACAGTTGGTAAAACTGTATATTCCACAACATATGGAATTCTACTGAAAGCTTTCATTGGCATTTTGCCTTGTTGAGTAAAAGTTAAAAGCTATGCTTAGACATTTAAAAAAATTCAACACTGCCTTTTCATTAGATTAACATTTAAAATATGACTTAAAATCATGGGATAGAATATTAGTGATAATATCTAACACTGAGCTCTTTATATGTCAGGAATAGTTCTAAACATTTTAATAAACTCCTTTAATACTCACAATAACATGAGTCAAGTACTATCTTTAGCCTTGTTCTATAAAGGAGGGCCATGAGAAATAGGGATTAAATAACTTCCCCAGTGTTACCCATCTCTAAGGTGTCAAAGGTGGGACTTGAACTTAGGAGTTTAACTCTTAACCACTACACTCTACTGCCTCCCAATATTGTGGTTGTTTCTATGATGATTTACCTGGTATCTATAACTAAAGCCTCACTTTAGTATTTGCTAACTCATACTAGATTCATTTTGCCAAAGATAGCTATTCTGTTCACTTGCAAAGAATCAAAACTAATAGAGAATTCCAAATCCATGTTTTGTTTTTATTTACACTTACATAGTCTCCATAATCCTGTGTTGGGCCTGGCAGGATTATCCCCATATGCACCTCAGGACTATGCCTAAAATTTACTCAACATGAATTGGATGGTCCTATTGCATGCAATGATTTACAGCTACCTCCCTAATTGTCAGTTAAATTTCACCAAGATTCAGCCATAGCATGATATATATATTATATTTGTCCAAATAAGCTTAAAACAAAACAGTTTTTGGTAGGGAAGCAGCAAAGGAGCAAAGGTCTTTTTTTTTTTTTAATTTGTGGTACTGGGGTGGAACCCAGGACCTCAAGCATGTTAGGTAAGCGGTCCACCACAGAGCTACGTACCCACCCTTTTTTTTTTCCCAGACCGATTTATTTTCTTATTTGGAAACAGGGTCTCACTAGGTTGCTGAAAGCCTCACTAAATTGCTGAGGCTGTCCTCGAACCTGCGATCCTCCTGTCTCAGCCTTCCAAGTACTAGGATTACAAGCTTGTGCCACCATGCCCGGCATACCTACCCTTTTTTAATTTTGTTATTTTGAGACAGCGTCTTACTAAATTGCCCAAAACAGCTTTGAACTTTCGACCTTCCTACCCCAACTTCCCAAACAGCTGGGATTTCAGGTGCATGGCTTGTCCTCCCATTTTTCACTCAACAAATATTTCTCCATACCCTACTATGTGCAAGTACCATGATGAGTGCTAAAAGTTCAGAGGCAAACACAGAAGAGTCGATATTGATCTTTGGGGTTCTAGCAGGGAGAAAGTTTTTTTTTATTATTTTTGTGATGCTAGGGGTTGAATCCAGGGGCATTCTACCTATGGTCTACACCCCCAGCCTGAATTTATTTTTTATTTGGAAACAGGGTCTTGCTAAGTTGATAAGGACCTCACTAAGTTGCTGAGGCTGACTTCGAACCTGCAATCCTCCTGTCTCTGCCTCCCAAGTACTGAGATTACAGGCGTGCACCACTGCACCTGGCTAGAGAAAGATTTTTTTAAAAGTAATAATCACATAAATAATTTATTATAAGCCGGGCGTGGTGGTGCACACCTGTAATCCCAGTACTTGGGAGGCTGAGACAGGAGGATCGCAGGTTCGAGAACAGCCTTAGCAAGCAGTGAGACTCTCATCAACCTAGGGAGACCCTGTTTCCAAATAAATAAATAAATAAAAACAGGTCTGGGGTTGTAGCTCAGAGGTAGAATGCCCCGTCAATCCCCAGTACTACAAAAAGAATAAATTGATTACAACTGTAATAAGCATAATAAGGAAAAAAATATAGAAAGCATATGATAGAGGAACCTAACCCAGTTTAAGGTAGTCAAGGAAAGCATCGCCAAACAATGGACATTTAACATGGAATCTGAGGATTAGTAGAAATCAACCAATAAATACAGAAGAGTAGTGCAGGCAGAAAGAACAGCACACATGAAGGTCCACAAGAAACACTGTGCTTTGGAAGAAATGAAAACCCCATGAGCCTGGGGTACCACAAGTAGAAAGCAGTTGAAGCCAATGCTCCAAGGTCTTTTCCTAACTATGGGGACCACCCATGGCTCATCGCTCTCCATCTGCTGCTGGCCCATCGTGTACTTGTCACATTTCCCCATATCACCACCACTTCACAATTTCTCCATGACTCCTACGAGTTAAAATCTTTGCATTTAGAATACTAACGCATAACTCTTTAGGAGGAATAACTTAAATTCTGCAATAACTTCACGGGTGGAGAGCAAGTGGATAAATCTTTTATAAAATAATTAATTCCCTCTATGAACTTGAGGCTACAGAACACATCTTAGATAGCCTAGTATCATTAACAACACAGAACAATGTGCATAGAGTTTGATAAATATTACTATTTGGAAAGAAGATTTATAGGATGAGAAATTTAAGTGTTGCTGGTATAGATACATTTCTATATAAGATTTACTAGCCCATTCACATATTTTTATCTATTTTAACTGCATGGATAAAAACATGTTGTCCATAGTGAGGCCCTCCGCAACTTAGTGAGACCCTGTTTCAAAATAAAGAATAAAAAATAGGGCTGGGGGTGTAGCCCAGAGGTAGAATGCCCCTGGGTTCAATCCGCAGTACCAAAAAAAAAAAAAACATGTTGTCCACCTGGTAAAGCCAGTTCCCCAGGGATGGGTGGGGACAGAGGGAAGGCTGGAAACATTAGGAAGCTAAATAATAGAGGTCCCTCAACTCTCAACTCTAAAAACAAACCTGCCATTTCTCTTTCTTCACAGAAAGCTTACTCATGGGAATAACTTAAGCTTATTTCAAAAGAAGGAATGATTTTAACTTGAATTGTGGCCAGCTGGGGTAAGAACTGCAGTGAAATTCCACCACTTTCCCCTTAAAAGTCATTCGACTGGAAATTTTAACAGCAGGAAATTCTCTAAGGGCCTAAGACTTCATTTTCTGCAACTTAACAATATTTGTAAAATGTTTTTAGTTCAGAAAATTCACCACCTCTCATCCTCCCCCCTCCCCCCCGTATGTGTATATACATACATACATTCACACACCCCACCCACATCACACCAACCCACCAATCCAATGAGCTGACTTCTGATAGAAATGACAACGAATTTTTGGAATCTAAAAATCCAAACTATGTAACCAATACAATATAATGTCATTTATGAATCTTTGTTTCTCTTTGTGATTAAGTAGGCATTTGATACATAGCAACATGTGAGGCCAGGAAGAAAATCACTAGGCCTTTTTTTTTTTTTTTTGGCAGTACAGGGGATTGAACCCAGGGGCGTTCTACCTCCGAGCCACACCCCTGGCCCTATTTTTTATCCTTTATTTTGAAACCGGGTCTCACAAAGTTGCAGAGGGCCTCACTAAGTAGCTGAGGCTGGCCGCGAACCCGGATCCTCCGGTCTCGGCCTCCCAAATACTGGGATTACAAGTGTGTGCCACCACACCCGGCTTAGACCTTTTAAGAGAAGCAAGAGATAGGGAGCTATCCTCGCCAGCATGAAATAATCTAAAATGACGATGTGGTATGCCAAGTATCAAAGCACAACACACACCAGACACAGTGTCAAGCACCTGTAATCCCAGTACTTGGGAAGCTGAGACAGGAGGATCACAGATTCAAGGCCAGTCTCAGGAATTTAACAAGACCCTCAGCAACTTAGCGAGACCCTATTCCAAAATAAAAATAAAAAGGGCTGTGGGTGTAGCTCAAAGGTGAAGCCCTTGGGTTCAATCCCCAGTACCAAAAAAAAAAAAAAAAACAAAAAACCCCAGCAGATCAACTTTAAGATATCTTTGTCTCTTGCCATATGTTTCAAGGAAATAAAAACCTTTAATGAGGAATTTTTTTTTTTTCAGTGCTGAGGATTGAACCCAGGGGCATTCTACCTCCAAGCTACATCCCCAGCCCTATTTTTTATTCCTTGTTTTGAAACAGGGTCTCACTAAGTTGCAGAGGGTCTCACTAAGTAGATGAGGATGGCCACAAACCTGTGATCCTCTTGTCTCAGCCTCCCAAGTACTGGGATTACAAGTGTGTGCCACCACGCCTGGCTTATTTTTATTTATTTATTTATTTATTTTTGGGTGTCTTTTTTTTTGCGGTACTGAGGATTGAACCCATGGACATACTACTGCTGAGGTACACCCCCCAGCCCTATTTTTTTATTCTTTATTTTGAAACAGGGTCTCACTAAGTTGCAGAAGGCATCACTAAGTAGCTGAGGCTGGCTACAAACCTGCGATCCTCCTGTCTCAGCCTCCCAAGTACTGGGATTACAAAGCCTGCGTGGGCCCAGCTTTAATGAGGAATTTATGACTCATAGTATGAAGCTACAATGTAGCCAGCAAGTTCCAAATATTATCATCAACACCTGGTCTAAATCCTTAAATTTTTAAACGGCACTCCCAGAAAGAGAATGCAAAATCCAAATGCCACTTCCAGATAGGTGGCAATATAAACTCATGTTATGAATTTAGTAAGTGGCCTGCATAGTTGAAATGACTCTGAAACAGAGAAACCACAACCAAAATAGCCTGAACACTTTGTTATCTCAAACAATGGGCAGTTAGCCATTTTCATTCCTCCCTTAGTGTATATTCTACTTGTTTCAGTCAAAGCCCCTTATAAATTTGATGAGACTTTAATTTTGGCTATACCAGATGTCTGAAAGCTGGGGATGGAAAATATTGGCTACACAATAATTCCTAGTATTTTATACATAAAAAATGAATGCTATGCATATGGTTTTGTTTTTTGTGTTTTTTATTTTTTTGGTATTGTAGCTTGAACCCAGGGCATTCTACCTCTGAGCTACACCCCTAGCCCACTTTTATTTTTTATTTTGAAACAGGGTCTCGCTAGGTACAGAGTCTCACTACTTGCTGAGGCTGTCCTCGAACCTGCAATCCTCCTGTCTCAGCCTCCCAAGTATGGGGATTAAAGGCGTGCACCACCACACCTGGCTGCATATGTTCATTTAATTTACATATGTATATTGAACATCTATGACCAGAACAATTCTGTTCCCTTCCACAGAAAAACCTACAACCCACCGGAGAAAGAGAAGACAACCATTGAACAAATTATGACGAGCATCATACCAGAACATAAACGTGCTCTATTGTGCTATAGGCTGTGGATAATGAAGATATTCCTATCTACTCCCTTCCTAAGGGTACAATGGAAGACCAGGAAGTTGCCGGAAGGCTTTTAAAATAATGACCCTCTCCGTTCTGACATATAAAAAACCTAAGCATTTTACAGTTATGTAAGTGACTAATTTACCAGTATGTAAAATGACCAAACTACTTTGTTTTTATTTTTTAGTTACAGGGGGTTGAACCAAGGGGCATTCTAACTTCGAGCTACACCCTCTCCCCTTTTTTTGTGTGTATGTGGTACTGGGAATTGAACCCAGGGGCATTCTACTTTTGAGCTACACCCCCAGCCCCTTTTTTTTTATTTTAAAATAGGGTCTCATGCCGGGCATGGTGGTGCATGCTTGTAATCCCAGTACTTGGAAGGCTGAGACAGGAGGATCGCAGGTCCGCGACTAGCCTCAGCTACTTAGTAAGGCCCTCCACAACTTAGTGAGACCCTGTTTCAAAAATAAAGAATAAAAAATAGGGCTGGGGGCATAGCTTAGAGGTAGAATGACCCTGGGTTCAATCCCCAGTACCGCAAAAAACAAAATAAAATAGGGTCTCACTAACTTGCTGAGGCTGGCCTAGAACCTGCAATCTTCCTGTCTCAGCCTCCCAAATTCTGGGATTACAGGCATACAACATCATGAGCAGCTTTTATTTTTCATTTTGAAGCAGACGCTCACTAAAAATTGCTGAGGCTGGCCTCAAACCTGCAATTCTCCAGTCTCAATCTCCCAAGTACTAGGATCACAGGTGTATGCCACCATGCCCAGAAACAGGGTCTTGCTAAGTTGCTAAGGGTCTCACTAAATTGCTGCAGCTGGTCTCGAACCTTTGATCCTCCTATCTCAGTCTCTTATACTGGGACTACAGGCCTACACCACCACACCCGGCTCAGGCTACTTTGTTTTTAAACAAATATATAAGAAATATTAAAACCCAAATGAGTCCTATCTCCATAAAAGTAGTTTCCCTAATGCTATCCCCTTACTCCATGATTGTAAGAGGGGTATCAAACCTAAGCCACTGTGTTGATTCTTACTTTGTCCATTTAGAATTATACAAATACAGCCGGGTGTGGTGGCACACACTTGTAATCCTAGTACTTGGGAGGCTGACACAGGAGGATCGCAGGTTCGAGGACAGCCTCAGCAAACAGTGAGAATCTCATCAACCTAGCGAGACCCTGTTTCAAAATAAAAATAAAATAGGGCTGGGGGTGTAGCTCGGAGGTAGAATGCCTCTGGATTCAACCCCCAGTACCACAGAAAAAAAAAGGAATTATACAAATGCAGCTGGGTATGTTGGCACATGCCTGTAATCCCAGTACTTGGGAGGATGAGACAGGAGGATCTCAGGTTCATGGTAAGCCTCAGCTACTTAGTGAGGCTCTCAGCAACCTAGCAAGACCCTGTTTTAATTATGAAACAGCTTTAGAAAAGCCCTACTGTCCCCTGTGTAGATATTTAAATTGGGGCTCCATTAAAATTCGAAACATATTTGTAAAAACATACATAGTTTCTGGGCTTGGGATGTAGCTCAGTGGTAAAGCACTCATCTAATATGCATGAGACTGTGGGTTCAATCCTCAGCAGGGCAAATAAAAAAAAAAAAAGCATACGCAATTTCCAAAAACCTTCCACTCTCTCAGTCACAAGAGTGCTAAATATTATTGGAACAAAATTCATCTGTCTTTTTCTTTGCTTTCTTTTTTGCCATATTGGAAATCAAACACAGAGCCTTACACGTTAGGCAGGTACTCTACCACTGAGCTATATAAACAACCCCTTTTGTGTGTGGGGTGGGGGGTACTGCGGATTGAACCCCGGGCATTCTACCTCCAAGCTACACCCCCACCCCTATTTTTTTTTTTTTTTTGCAGTACTGGGGATGGAACCCAGGAGTATTCTACCTCCGACCTACACCCTTAGCCCTATTTTTTATTCTTTATTTTGAAACAGGCTCTCACTAAGTTGCGGAGGGCCTCACTAAGTAGCTGAGGCTGGCCACGAACCTGCAATCCTCCTGTCTCAGCCTCCCAAGTACTGGGATTACAACTGTGTGCCACCACACCCAGCTTCACAACCCCTTTTTTAAATTTTATTTATGAGACAGGGTCTCATTATGTTGCCCAGGCTGGTCTCAAACTTGGAATCTTCTCTGCCTCAGACTCCTCACAGTAGTTGGGATTACAAGTGTGTGTCAACTATGCCCAGCTGTATCTATTCTTATGTCTAAGAAAGAGAAGGAGAAAAAGAAGAAGAAGGAGGAGGAGGAGGAGGAGGAGGAGGAGGAGGAGAAGGAGAAGAAGAAATGCTGTAAACTTGATTGTGACTATGAAACAGCAGTCTACTTCACTTCATTCTCATATAGGCCCTTCATGCAGGTGATACTCTTGCCAGGCCCAGGACAAATGGAAACTCTATGGCTAACAGCATTCTTGCTGCTTCTGATTCTAGGTGGAAAACCTCCACTGATATTAACAACTTTTCCTTTATGTGAATGTGGATTAGTGGAATGAAAAAAGCAGAGGATCTGGAATAAGAGAGCCAGAGTTTAAGTCCAGAGTGACTAGTTGTGGTCAAACAACTTAATTTCTCTAAACTGCAGTTTCCTCATCAATAGAATGGGAACCACAAAATATTTACCCACAAGACTGCTATGAGATCATCAGCATAAAAATATTTCGTGATCTGTAAAGAATTATACATTCTTATTTACTCTATTAACTTTTTGCTTAATATAAGAATTATATGTCATTTTTTTTTTTTTTGCGGTACTGGGGATTGAACCCAGAGGCATTCTACCTCTGAGCTATGCCCCCAGCCCTATTTTTTATTCTTTATTTTGAAACAGGGTCTCACTAAGTTGCTGAGGGCCTCACTAAGTAGCTGAGGCTGGCCGCAAACCTGTGATCCTCCTGTCTCAACCTCCCAAGTACTGGGATTACAAGTGTGCGCCACCATGCCCAGCTTATGTCAATTTTAAAAATTAGAAAATGCAGAAAAGTAGCTAGGCATGGTGGTGCATGCCTGTAATCCCAATACTTGGGAGGCTAAGACAGGAGGATTGCAGGTTCAAGACCAGTACATAAGATCCTGTTTCAAAATTAAGAACTAAAAGAGCTGGGAGTATACCTCAGAGGTAGAATGCCCCTGGATTCAATTCCCAGTACCACACACACACACACACAAAAAAAAAAAAAATGACAGAAAGACAAAATATAGAAAAATATTAAGAAAAAATCACCCACAGACCTATCACTCAGTTATTATTTTAACTGAAATAAATCCACCACCAACCAAAAAGAAGCACAAACCATTTCAGATGTTAATTATTGATAATTATAAGTGGCAAAATTAATTGCTGATCTCTTTTTAAGAGCAGAGCAGGCGGCACACACCTGTACTCCCAGCTACTCAGGAGGCTGAGGCAGGAGGATTGCAAATTCAAGGCTAGCCTGGGCAATTTAGCAAGACTGTGTCTCAGAATAAAAAATAAAAAAGGGCTGGGAACATAGCTCAGTGATAGAGCACTTGCCTAGCATGTGCCAAGTCTGGGGTTCAATCCTCATTACCACCAAAAAAAAAAAAAAAAAAAAAACCAAGAGAGTGAGTGGAGCAGTCTTTCCCATGTATCAGTGTGAAGTAAAGACAATGCTATTATTTGTCCCCAAACTAGTCCCAAGAGCATTTACATAACATATGGGTGAGGCCCATTAAAGTCAAGGCCACAAAACTCTCAAAATAAATATTTTATGAGCCCAAGAAGCAATTACAACACATGCCCTAAGATGCAATGGGGAAGGCAAAGTATCTCAAGTCCCATTAATAAAACTGACATGACTGTAATGGTCACATCAAAGGCTGAGAGTTTTTTACAGGCCACTTCAATGGGAAAAGAAAAAGAAAACTTTGTATACCATGATATAGACAGGCAGTCTAAGACTTCAGACTTTTTTACACTGCTTAACTGAATCTCATCCTTCTTAGAACTTCTCTCCTTTTTGTTTCCCACCCTTGCCTTATTATTGCATTGAGCTTGTTCTGTTTCAAAGGATCGTATTCCATGCAACAGAATAAAAAACTATAAAAAGAAATGATGTTCTGACACATAGTACACCATGGATGAACCTTGAAAAAACATTATCCTAAGTGAAAGAAGCCAGACACAAAGGCTATATATTATATGATTTTGTTTAATGAAATGTCCAAAACAGGCAGATCCACAGAGACAGAAAGTAGACTGGTGGTTTCTAGGGACTGGGGAGGTGGAGTGAGGGAGATAATGAGTAACGGCTAGTGGATATGGGTTTTCTTTCTGAAGGGTCAAAAATATTCTAAAATTAGATTGCAGTGATGGTTGTACAATCCTGCTAATATACCCAAAACCACTGAATTGTACATGTTAAGTGGGTGAATTATATGCTATGTGAATTATATCTCCACAAAGTTGTTTCAAAAAATGGTCTCATTCAGGACTGAGTAGAAAAAAGGAGATGTAAATAAATATTCCCATCCTACCCCCTTCCCAACTGTGCAGCAAGAGTGGTGACAGTTGTGACATACATAGATCTACAGATATAGATGACTGATAGATCTAAAGTGACCAGACTACTTTGATTAACAAAGATACATAAAGTTGTGAATCCAAATGAGTCCTGTTCCCAAAAGAGCAGTTACTGTAATGATGCTCTAAGTCAAAACCTGGTCCTCATATTCTTAAAAACTCTGCACCTTTGCCTGAATAAAGTTTCTTCCACTTGTAAGGCCTTTCTTACCATATTTTTAAAAGTATAAACCTTACCTGTCTTAAATGCCCAGCTCAAATGTTATATCCTTTACAAAGCCTGCCCTGATTCTCCCATCCAAAGTCATCTCATCTTCCTCTGAACTTCCACACTACTTTACTTGCTGGTGCCACTTAGGACTTTCAATCCAGTATCTCATTTACTCTGCCCATATCATACTCACTGTTTAGATATTCAAAGGGGTCTCAATAAATATCCATTTTAGAACTGGAGGGTATAGCTCAGTGGTGGAATAGTTGTATAGCATGCCTGAGGCCCTGGGTTCAATTCCTAGCATGACAAATAAATAAATACCTTTTTCATTAGTGAATGACTACGATCAACAATTGAGAATTTCATCTTCACTTAGTAAGTTTTAATTTTGGAAATATCCAAGTCATTTAGACCAAGAATGCTAAATAAAGTAGTTGGGCTCAGGAATGCCCACATCAATCAAAATGTGCATTTTCTTAACTAAAATAAGACTAGTTGAGCATACATATGTAAATAATTTGAAAGAAATTCCCAAGGAAGAGAATTGGAATACAGATATAACCTCCCAAGCTAATGCCTAAGAAACACTCTGAGTATTTAAATCCTAAAATATATGTTCAAGAACCCATTTCATTATTTTATAGTAATACCATTTGTTTCTTCCAAACTCATAGTTCAATTGAGTTCTATTATTTCTTCTTCTAATATATTTTAAATAATTCCTTCTCCATTTCCCTGCAACATCCAAAATCCAAGCCTTTTCTTCATGACCAACCAATTTTTAGTCTTCTAATTTATCTCCCATCTCATAATTCCTTTTCCTTCAACAATATTTATTGAGTCATCTGTGCCAATATTGAGTCTAAGAACTGGGGAGCATATTAAAAAAAAAAAAAACTTCAGGGCTTATTCCCTAGGCATAATCTACTTGGGAATGTGAGGCAATGTACAGGATCCATATATTTAAGTGCCACAATTGGCACTGAGAATTCAAAGCAACAGGTAGGTCCTCCGGCCTCCCCAGAACACAGGCCATACCGTCTTCCTCACCCACCCTTCACATCCTCCCCCTCCTACTCTCTTTGTTTATCTTGTTGGATAAGGCCTTGTTAAACTGCCCATATGTCACCCTGACTTCATTTCCAATTCTCTCCAACATGCCTCCTGAACTGCAATCGAGACAATCTACTTACTGAAACTTAGAAGTGATCTACTCACAAGTACCTTTGTTCATGATTGTTTATCAGCACAAACCTTTCTACTTCCTCTGCTAATTCATCTACCACCAATCTCAAATCCCTTTTTTATATGTGTTTCAAAGTATATAACTATATGTAATTTTTTTCAGCTTATGACTGGCCTTATTTCACTTGTATTTGCCTCACAGTTACAGTGTTACAGTGTTTCCTATTACAATGTTTCCTAACTAAGGGGTGTGTATCACAATCACCTCTGTAGGTCAAGACAAGGGCCTTGACCCTAGAGAGCTCTTCAGTAAGTTTGGGATGGAAACTATACATCTTTTTATCTAAAAAGGCCCACTGGTGATTCTCATGCACACTCTAAACTGAGAACCATTGATTTATTACAATGCTCTTTATACTGCAGACATTCAATGCTTATTAATTCATGGCATGGAAGCTCATAAATAACTTTTCTCTAAATAGCCTAACCAGATACCAATCCCTTGACTACACTAACTCTGTTCCAAGTGCAACATGTGGTTTTAAGATTTCATTTCCTGAAGTACTACAGGGAGGGACACTATTACCTTGTCTCTTTACATTGTTTCCCATTTGTTGAAAAATGGATGCCTGGAATGCAGCCATGTTAGACAACACTACATAAGAATGTACTCTGGAGTCTTGGGTTAAAATTAGTTATAAAGAGAACAAGAACAATATAGAACTAGACATTTTTAGTGAGCACAGTATTCTTCCTGAATAGATTCTTACTAAACTTTTATAGATGAAAGATCAGAAATTTGGTCTGTGGTGGCTCCCTGTCTTTCTAGCTACCAGTCTCCTGGACTGTTTCAGGCAGTCCAGGGGCCCATGAAGACATGGACCGAGGAGGACTTCCAGCTGCTAAAGTGCCTGTAAGTAGCCAGGCATGGTGGCACACGCCTGTAATCCTAGTACTTGGGAGGCTGAGACAGAAGTATTGCAGGTTCGCGGTCAGCCTCAGCAATTTTGTGAGGCCCTCCACAACTTAGCGAGACCCTGTTTCAAAATAAATTAAAAAAAATAGGGCCTGGGACTGTAGTTCAGAGGTAGAACGCCCCTGGGTTTAATTCCATGTATTACCACACACAAAATAATAATAAAGTGCCTGTAAGTAAAGTACTCCAATCAGATGAGTAATCCATGCCCCTCCCAGACACAGTTACCTCCTAACTACACTGACATACACTTTTTTTTTTTTGCAGTACCAGGGATTGAACCCTGGGGCATTCTACCTCTGAGCTACACCCCAGTCCTATTTTTTTATTCTTTATTTTGAAACCTGGTCTCACTAAGTTGCGGCGGGTCTCACTAAGTAACTGAGGCTGGCCTCGAACCCAGATCCTCCAGTCTCAGCCTTGCAAGTACTGGGATTACAAGCATGTGCCACCAGGCCCGGCTTGACATACACTATTTACACAGCTCAGCGAGGGAGCAGTATGAACTTTTTCCAGAGTTGTTCCTCACAGACAACAGTAGTCTGAGTCACCTACCCAGAGTGAGACATAAGTGTGACATTAGTTAGGAGACTGGTCTTCATGCCTTTTTTCCCATTTCAGGAGTGGGCCTCACCTCGTCCGGGATTCACCTCAGTTATTAGTCACCGCTGTGGGCTACAGGGGTCTGCAGAGCCACTAGCCACCAGGAATGTGTGGACTGAGGAGGTGAAGCCCAGCTTTCTCTCAGGCAGGGGCCTCTGATGCCAGACTCCACAGGCCTCTCCCAGCAGCTCCATCTCGCTTCCTGCCAGAAGGAGGGGCCAAGCAGGAGGGCCCCCACTCCCAGTCAGGAAAAGCCTCAGTGACAGGAAGCCACTTGACAGCAGGTAAAGCCAGGAGGAAATCTCCACAGGCGGGAATAAAATGAAAGTCAGCAGAGTTAAGCTAGAGGAAAAATGGGGCTCCCCTTCATGAATTACTGCACAAAGGTGTTAGAGAGTGCCTGAGATGTGGGCAGCCGTAGAATGCAGGGAGAGAAGAAGGAGGTGACAGAGAGATGAGTGGTCGGTGAAGACAAGTGGGAAAAAGGGCCAGATTCGGGGAGTCTTACAGAGGGGTGGGTGGGTGGGGCAGGT
>PVJS01044183.1:0-16762 GCA_004027185.1 Glis glis | reverse complement strand
GACACTTAGGGGTTCAGTTGGTCATATGTCCAAGCTACAGAGCTGTTAAATGATAGAACGAAGACTTGACTCACCTGTCTCATGCCAGAAGAAAGCTGACATTTTTCCCCCCACAAAACTACCTCCATAAATGGGAGCAGTTATTATGATACTGATGTCTACAGTTTACCAGGAGGAGAACACACACTTCTACTTTTAAACCCAGCCATAGCACAGCTTCCAATGGGGCCTCGAGCCATAGGGGTTAGGAACATTTACAGAATGCTATTTTCCAACAGGCATTAGGCTTCTCGCTATAAAATCTGGGGCATACAGAACAGCTTTATTTGTGAAAGACTTCAAAATTCTAGCCAACAGCATTGTAAACATCGATTTCCTCTTCTTCCCAAATGCTGAAGGGCCCGCCCCCAGCCTTTCCTCTCTTTGTGCTCCAGTAGTTGAAAACACTGGACTAAGTCACTAGGTATGCAGAAGTGCTTAAGGAGCCAGAAACATCACCACTAAGTTTGTTGCATGGATGAAAAACCACTCGGTTAACATTACAACGTTGGTGAGAAACCCAGGAGGGCTATGCTTTAAAAATTACCACTGCTTTCTTCCCATCTCCCATGGTTCCCGGCTTAGAATAAAGTACTAATGACAAAGAACTTACTTCATTCCATCGGCAAATGAGTTTTTTTTTTCCACTTTTGTGTGTGGCACTGATGATTGAACCAAGGAGTGGGCTCTACCACTAAGTTAGCCCTTTTTAGTTTTTTTATTTTGAAACAGGGTCTCATTAAGTTGCCCAGGCTGACCTCAGACTTGCGATTCTCCTGTCTAAGCTTTCCAAGTACTGGGATTACGGTGTGGGCCACCAGACCCAGCTTTTTTTATTTTTACAAGGCAACTGAAGCAGGGCAGTATGTAATCCTAGTATTTGGGAGGCTGAGCCAGGAGGATCACAGGTTTGAGGCTACCTTAGCAATTTAGGAAGATCCTCAGCAACTTAGGGAAACCCTGTTTCAAAATGAAAAAGTAAAAGGGACTAGGGGTATATGTAGTTTGGAGATAGGCACCTGGGTTCAATACCCAGTATCAAAACAAAACAAAGCCAACCAAACTATTTAAGAAATTTTTAAGTTTTAGAAATGGAAAAAAGGTTAGTAAGTAGTGTAATATTAATAACATTAGTATTATCATTCAATCTCAGAGATGAGAAGACCGAAGCATTGGGAGGCTAAATCAACTAGCTAAGGTGGCACACCTAGTAAATGTTGGACCTGGGGATTGAACCCAGGCAGTCTACTCTGGAGTCTACACCTTTAATCACCTCAAAACAGCCCCTGTAGTTTTCAAGTATGTGTATATTTATACGTCAGGAGGAATGGAGGGAATTCATCAAATATGACAACTGGCATCAACTGAAGTTGTAACTGTCCTGGAACCTGATACCCACAGGTCAAAGACCTGCACTAGATGCTGAGATTACACTAAATACCAGATGGCCCCAGGTATGCAGGTATGGCATGAAACTCATGTTCTAGGAAAAACACACATACATGTACACAAACAATTTAACTTGGAATAACAATGGACAGTTACAAAAACAAAAAGAACATTTTTAAATGGTCTTTCCTGGTTCCAGGAACAAATACACTTCTTTAAATTGTCCTGGCCACACCCTCCCTACCTCCTCTCCCCCAGGTCCATGAAGTTCTATATTCAACACCACCTTCTTTACCACATTTTATGATTATGTTATGAACATTTCAGGAACTGTTTTGACCTTTAGGTATTTATGTTCAGGTGGAAAGTATTTAAGCTAAATAATTTACTTAAGAACAAAGAAGAATGATGAAGACCAAGGTAGCAAAAATTTAATCTCTGGTCATTTTCCCATAACTCTTTCATTTCTTTATAGTTTCAGAAAGTGTTCTGTTAGGTTTGAAAGATTAAGATCAAAGTAGTTATTCTCCAGGTAACAACTACTTGATAGGATACCAAGAAGAAATTTATTTCTGCAATAGCAGTGAAATCTGAAATGCATTATTTGTTTTTAATCTTTTTACAAAAAAACAATAAGCAGGAATAGAGTCCATGGCTGTGCTTCCTTTAGTGAATAGCTCTGTGCTGTAATAATATTGAAGCAAATTAATAAAGGTACAGGAATTAAAAACCTTCTATAGCTCGTAGCTATTTGGAATGTGGGAGCTGCACTAAGAAAGCTCTTCTGGTTGACAACAAAATAGCCACTTTTCTAGGTAAAGGTCAAGTATTCAATTTCTATTCACTAAATCTGAATGACTTTCTGTAATAGGTTCTCAGATGTGATCTATGTGCCAGTCTCTTAAAAAAAAAAAGTTAAACTTTTAAACTGGTCAGCCAGGTGCCCAAGAAAGCAGCACATCAACTTCAGGTACTGTTCTCAATGCCAAGCAAAAGTCACCGTAATGCCAGAATAAGAGACCATGTGAAGATCAGTGCACGTGTGCCAGGTCAAAGGGACACTTCACGACCAAAGCTGGATAAAACTCCGCAAAATAAGTACTTAGATATTCTCCAATGCTAACAGCTCTAAATGCATCAAAACTCTTCCTGCACTAACAAAATATAACACAAAATAAAACAAATAGAAACTGACATAAAAATACATAATATTAATGAGATTTTTAAGTCTAAGAGAGGAGTGAGTTTTTAACCAACCAAGACAAGGGCATCTCATAAGATAAAAGCCATTGACCTTTCTGGGTGTTTAGCAGAGAGGAAGTAGTAAGTCTGTGTCATAGGACCCTGTGTGACCTTCCAGAAAGTGAAAGAAAAGCACAGTGGGCCAAAAAAAAACCTGTTGAACAATAAAATAATTCACATACAAAATGTCCACATAAAGATTATATGAATAAACACATGAATTGCATATTTTCCAGTGATATCACTACAATAATTAAATGTACTATTAAAATTTAGAAAAATTAGTAGGTTCTTTTATCCTTTTTCTTGGCTAGATCTCTCCAATTTACACCTACGTTAAATTGACAGGACTTGCAAAACTCCAAAATGAGTTAGTATGAACATTCAGAACGCCACATGTAATTTTTATTAAGAGTTTCTTTTGCCGGGCGTAGTGGTGCACGCTTGTAATCCCAGTACTTGGGAGGCGGATACCAGAGGATCCGGGTTCGCGGCCAGCCTCAGATACTTAGTGAGGCCCTCCGCAACTTTGTGAGACCCAGTTTCAAAAATAAAAAAAAGTATAAAACTTAGGGCCGGGGGTATAGCTCCGAGATAAAACGCCCCTGGGTTCAATCCCCGGTACCGCAAAAAAAAAAAAAAAAAGAGTTTCTTTTGCCCTGTATTGTACACATCAAGGGCTGTATCATAGTTCTTCTGTATCTAGTTCATCTCCTCTACAAATCACTGTAGTAACACAGAACTAATTCATAGAGAACTAATTGACCATGCTTGCAATTACCCTTGTATGTATATTGTACCATGCTCATATGGGTCAAATTGTGTCCCTAAAAACATGTTCAAGTCTTAACTTCTAGTAGCAATCGATGTGACTTTATTTGGAAATAGTCTTTGCAGATAACCAAGTTAAGACAAGGTCATTAGGGAGGCTATATTCTTTATAAGAAGGGGAACCCGGACAAAGTGACAGATATACAAAAACAAATGACCAGAAAGATGATGTGAAGACACAGAGAGAACACCACCCAAAATCCCAGAAATGACTGAGGCCACCAGAAGGCAGGCGCTTGGAATAGCACAGATTCTCCCCCACTGCCCTTAGAAGGAACTAACCCTGTCCATACATGCATCTTGGATTTTGTTTTAGTTTTTATTTGTTGGGGTTTTTTTTTTTTTGGTTTTTGCTATTGTTATTTTGTATTGCTATAACAGAATATCACAGAAAGGGACATTTATAAAGAAAAGATACTTACTTCTCATAGTTATGTAGGCTGGGAAGTCCAATATCAAGGTGGCTGCATCTGATGATGGCCTTCCTGTTTCATCATCCCATGGTGGAAAGTGAGAGGGTGAGAGAGACAAGAGTGAACTCACAGCTTCAAGCCCTTCTCTAAGTGCCGTTTAAACGGCAACCGGCATGAGGCATGACATGAGCACCTCCCATTAGGCCCCACCTGCTGACAGTCGCCCTGGGGATTGTTTCCAGCACATGCTTCTTGAAGGACAAACTCAAACCATAGTGACTTCTAGCCTCCAGAATTATGAAACAGTATATTTCAATTGTTTAAGCCACTCAGCTTATGGTCCTTTCTTCCAGCAACCTCAGGAAACTAATACACATGCTGCAAAGGAACTGGCCAAGTCTTACACAGTGTGGCTCGAAGCTCCAGAGGCTCACGGGACTTCCGCTGCACACACATGACCCACACTGTGGGAAACGGTATGAAAAAATGAAAAACCTGAAGTTTCGATGGGGATAGGAAACAGGCTCACCTAAAATATCAAACAATAGTGTCTTGCATTTGCTTAAAATACAGCTTTCATGCTTTTCTTTATTTACTCCTCCCAACTACACTGAGAACGAAATAAGTGAGGATTATTATCTTCATTTTACTGACAAGGAACCTGAATCTCAGAGAGTTGAGTGTTTTGACCAATGACATATATAGATGATAGATAGATAATAGATAGATAGATAGATAGATAGATAGATAAATAGATCCTCAGAGAACCATGCCCCCAATATGGCATTTTTAACATGCCAAGCACATTTGACCTAAGGAAAAGCTTATACCACTTTTTCCCACCCACATGTAAGGAGAAATTCTCTGGCATTCCCTTTTCTGTATTCAAATCAGACTGCTTTCCATCCCCACCCTGAAATCCCACTGTCTACCTCACAAAAGAAGACTAAGGGATATAACCATACCCAGACAACCTTCCCTTCCAAGATAACGTCTGTCCTTTGAACTCATTGAAATTCCAGAGACTGTCAGCATTCATTTCCTCTATAATCATTTACAAGCCCTCAAAACTGTTTACATTCCCTATTTTCTCTCTCCCTTATAGAAAAGGGGGATTATAAGTCTCGGAATAATTTTAGGTTAGTGGGTAATCACATTCCTGTCATTACAATGATATTTCTCCTTTTTGCATGATAATAAAATTTGTATGCCTTCTCTCCTATTTAATATTTGTCTCTATTCCAGCAAAGCTGCAGAGGGTAGTGGTGAATTTTCCCTTCAACCCTATATATACATGGCAGAGCAAGAACTGGTGCCAAATCTTTTCTAGGAAAAGAGAATATGCTCATAAATATTTTTACTTGGAACAATGGTGGCACTTTAAAAGTAGTAACTCTTCAAGTGACTCAAGGAAGAAAGACAAAAATAGTATCACTCAGACTGAGTAGGTTGAGGAGCTCAGTGATCCAGGTAAGACAGAATAAATCAGAAGAAACTGGTAGAAAAAGTCACCCACAACTTATGAACCAAGCCTGGAAGGAAGAGATGAAAATAGACTAATAGAAAAAAACAGAGACACCACGGTGAATAAATGCAATGCCAGGGACAACATAAACACATTTTGTGAAAGCCTAAACAAAAAGTGGAGGGAGACATCCAGGGAGGATTCTGACGGGAAGCAAAGTTGAAGTAGTTTGGAGCCTTTGATCGCACTGAGGAAGAAGTCCTCATCGACAGGATGGACATGCAGTTCTTGTGTCTGTTGTTGAGCAGGGGATGATGTGATGAAGAAGGCTCTTCTAGCCAGGCGTGGTGGCGCATGCTTGTAATCCCAGTACTTTGGGAGGCGGAGACCGGAGGATCCGGGTTCGTGGCCAGCCTCAGCTCTCTCTCTCTCTCTCTCCCTGTCTCTCTCTCTCTCTCTACTTAGTGAGGCCCTCTGCAACTTCGTGGGACCCGGTTTCAAAATAAAGTATAAAAAATAGGGCTGGGGGTGTAGCGCGGAGGTAGAACACCCCTGGGTTCAATCCCTGGTACCGCAAAAAAAAAAAAAAGGCTCTTCCAGAAGCTTGTGCTAGACCAGTTGAGGGGCAGAGCAACCTTGGATTGGGGCTGGTGCAGTGTGTGGCTCTGAAACACTGCTCAGGACTGAGGAGAAGATGACTCTATTTAGATGTCTTCAATTTAGTTCCTGGCAACACCCCTTGACACCTGTGTTCCCTCACTCTCAGATTTCTAGATATCCTGGCCTTTGTGGTAGTCTTTGGCTGAGGGCAGGGTTCCTCTTGTTCAAGACCTTGTTTTTTGTTTTGTTTTTGTTTTGTAGTACTAGGGATTGAACCCAGGGACATTCTACCTTTGAGCTACAACCCCCAGCCCTATTTTATTTTTCATTTTGAAACAGTCTCACTACATCACCACGCTGGGCTCAAACCTGCAATCTGCATGTCTCCACCTCTCAAGTACTGGGATTACAGGCGTGCGCCCCCACACCAAGGAAGATCTTATATTTGTTCCCTCTGCTCGGCAGAGAGGATCTTTGCATGATTAGGTCTCTAATTTCACTTGGGTCTTTTCTCAAATACACTTTTTTCAGAAATTTCTCTTTTGACTGTCCTATCTAAAGATATATCTCTGTCTGTCCCTTCGACTATCCTATACTATCCTATCATAGATCTCATACCATGATACAGAATAATGTTCATTCTCCATCCTATTACACCACTTCATTTTTCTTTATTGGATGTATTAGTACCCAAAATTATATTTCTAATGGTTATCTGTCACTCTCACAAGTGCATAAGCTCATGAGTACAGACATCTTGTATGTTTTGTTCACAGTTTTATTCCCAGAGCCTGGCACAAAGCTCTGCATAAAGTAGGTAATCACTAAAAGTTTGTTGAATAAATCCCATCTTATTCCCAAATTCAACTGATAGCATCCCCTATATCATTCATTTTCTTTTTTTTTTTTTGGTACTGAGGATTGAACCCCAGGGGCATTCTACCTCTGAGCTACACCCCTGGACCTTTTTAATTTTGTTTTTGAAGCAGGGTCTTACTAGGTTGCTGAGAATCTCACTAAGTTGTTGAGGCTGGTCTTGAACCTGCGATCCTCCTGTCTCAGCCTCCCAAATACTGGGATTACAGGCATGTGTCACCACACCCAGCTCCCTAGATCATTTTCTATCCATCTTAACTAGCCATTTTCCAGTATATGCCATCAGTGCAAGCCACCTTTTCTGCTTGGATTAATGTGGCAGCCACCTGACTTCTCCCCACTGATATTTGGGTCCCATTCCAATTCATTCCTCCACAGATAACCCTATCAAACACAAACCACATCAAGTCACAGTCCCTACTTAACATTATCATTTGTTTTCAGAATGAAGACTAAATTCTTATCACGGACAGCAAGGCCTTGCAGGGACGGGCCCCAGCCTAGGTGTCCAGTCTTGCCTAGCTCAACTCTCCCCTTGATTCAGTTTCTTGATTTTATTCTTCCCACTCTCTCTTAAATTCTCCTATTTACACTTCAAATTTCCATCAAATGTCATTTCCTTATGCCCACAAAATCGCATTGCTCTATTTAGTGCATTTATCTTTGTTTGTAATTACGTAATTATTAGTTGTTGTTTCTGTGTGTATATCTAATCCATGACTATCTCCTCCTGAATTCTTCACTGCATAATAGCTTAGACCATGAAGTTTTTGCTCACTATCAGATCTCTAAAGAATAGTGGTTCAGCTGGAGATGTAGTTTAGTGGTAAAGCACTTGACTAGAATGTAGGAGGCCCTGAGTTTGACCCCCAGCACCACCAAAAAAAGTGCTTCATACATGGAGGGCACTTAATAAATGTTTGTTGAATATGTGGAACAAGATACGTTATTGGAAACCAAAGAGTAAGAAGTAGATGTCAAATGCACACATATAAAAACTTTCTCGCCAGCATTTACTGTTGTTTGACTTCTCGATGATTGACAATTGACATTCTTTTTTTTTTTGGTACTGGGGATTGAACCCAGGGGCATTCTACCTCTGAGCTCCACCCCCAGCCCTATTTTATTTTTATTTTGAAACAGGGTCTTGCTAGGTTGATGAGAGTCTCACTACTTCCTGAGGCTGTCCTCGAACCTGCAATCTTCTTGTCTCAGCCTCCCAAATACTGGGATTACAAGAGTGTACCACCACACCTGACTTGATGATTAACAGTCTAATTGGGGTTTGATGGAATCTCAGGGTGGTGGTGGGGAGGGAGAATTAATGATGGAGACACTTCCACTGAAGTTATGTACATATGTGAGAATACCAATGCCAATCTCAATATCATGTATGCGGAAGAGGTGGGGCAGGGAGGGAGCTGAGAAGAAGCTCACCAAGTGCTGTGTGCATGTATGTCACTATCACTATCAACGACATTATGATGTGAGGCCACAATGCAACAATAAATGTATATATATGGAACTTTTTTTTTGCAGTACCAGGGATTGAACCCAGGGGCATTCTACCTCCGAGCTACACCCCCGGTCCTATTTTTTATTCTTTATTTTGAAACCAGGTCTCATGAAGTTGCGGAGGGCCTCACTAAGTAGCTGAGGCTGGCCGCGAACCCGGATCCTCTGGTCTCTGCCTCCCAAGTACTGGGATTACAAGCATGTGCCACCACGCCCGGCATATATGAAACTTTCTGAAAATACTGAAGTAGAGCTGAAGGCAAACATATTAGTGATGATCTATAATATAATATGATGATGAGCTACTATTCAGACAGAGGAGAGATGAGGAGACCAGGACAATGCAAACTCGAAGTTGCCCTCACCACTGACTGGAAAATAGTGAGACCAAGAGAATGTGTTTGGTTAAGGGCAAGAACCAGTTTGAACAATTTACTGAAATCAGATAGTTAAAACTTAGGTTATGACAGTAACTAGGTGAGAGGTTACATTTACATATCCTATTAATGGCTCCTTGACTCATCAGTCTGCTCTGGAAACATTTATCTATGCAGAGAATCCACTCAAACTTTCCTCTCCTTGGCATTTTCCATTATGTATATAAAAATTCTCCCAAAAGTCCTTAGTTCCCTGGAAAATGTTTTAAAGACATTTCACTGTGGTCGATTAGGCATACAGTAATAGCTAAGTGAGGCAAGGGCCATGGAGAAAATGGCATATAATAGAAAGAACCCACTTTGCTCCTGATTAAAGTTACTCATGTGCAGCCTGAGACAATGTAGACACTCCAAAGTGCTGAGCACTACAGGGTATCATGGGTTAAAGGACAAGGCCTAATTTTTTAACCCCCTTTATTACTGCCTTATTCTCAAAACATTAGAATCCATATAATTCTAAGTTCTCTGGAAGAAAATGCTTATTAGTTTACTTTTATCCCCTTATTTGGGGCTTCTTTTAAAATAACATTGAACATTGATGAGCATAAAAAAAATCTACCATTGTTTCCTTTCATTTGAACCCCTCAGTGACTCATGCAATAAGCAGCAAGTCTCCTGGTTTTATTTTTGAGGAGGGCACACCAAGAGTTTCAACAGCATGCTCCAGTTTTACTGGATTCAGTTTTCCAAAGATGACTTCTTTATCACGCCCTGCCTGAGAAAGGACAGCATGAAACCGGTGAAAATTCTGATCTTCAGAAATACAACAGGCAGTGAGAATTTCCAATTTCATGCTGTTTATATGAAGAGAACGGAGGCGGGAGGACATACAAGCCTGAACAGTGGCAAACAAAACAGAAAGGAAAAACGAAAGCACATTCAACAACTGACTGGACCAGATTCAGGGAGTCAGAGGAAGGGGGATGGAGGGTAGGGGAAATAACCAGCCTTTCTCATCACGACAGAAATGAGATTTTTAAATTCACAATTTAAAAAAGCCATTTAACAAGCTAGCATTTAAAAATTAAGTGGAGTAAAATCTCACTAATTAACAAATGCTTCTACATTGGTACAAACCCCAATAGCACATCATCTCTTCTCTTCCCAAATTTATTGAAACTTGAGTATTATCTATAATAATAACGATGTGTTGGTACAATTATTAAACAAGAAGTACATGTATAACCTACACCAAAGTGCTCTTTAAACACTATAGAAGGTTCCAGTTATATGCAAACAGTTATCCTGATATTTTAGAATTAACTTATCTCCTTATAAAAGTCCTTCTCAAAAGAGTTCTAAAAGGTAACAACTTTACCTGATTCTGGGTTACATATACAAGTGCTTAAAAAATAAATTCAATTTTTAAAATATTCTGAAACTCAGATTTGGGGGTGTTTCAATTAGTCTTTATCAGTAAAATTTTACTGATTAAGTACTATTTTAAAGCAAGCTTCTGAAATTTCTCAAAAGTGAAATTCTCCATATCTGAAATTTACGATGGTACAGTTTTTACCATGGAGATAACAGGTGGTGGTGAGATGCTCTCATGAGGACCTCAGCCTTCATTTTTATTTATTTCTCTCACGTCCTCTCGTGTTTATGTTGGACATGATAGCAGACAACAGCACACGCAGTGCAGGTAAAGGCTGTCTTTCCTGGCTGCAGCTGCCGTGAGCTGGGCTTCTCATCCTTGGTGCTATCACTTCCCGGTACTTGTGGTCCATGCCCTCATCACAACGCACTTCCTCTATCTGATAAGGGAAGTGCATGGGCTGCTTTTATTGTTTCTTGGCGCTTAGCTCCAACTCTGCTGTGTCATTTAAAATTACACTTTAAAATGTTAGATTTTTCATTTTTTTAGTCCAGTTCCCTCCTTTCTTGAGACTGTCTTCTTCAACTCCCTGAACAGGAGTACCTGTCTTTCCTCCTTTACTTGAGACCAGGCCAGCAAAGCTGCGGTACAGCAGGCACTGCCTGGGTGCCCCTGGACTGGCTATGCTCTAGAATCTCACTGCTCATGTGCGGCTCGTATCCTTTTCTGTTTAGCATGGCTAGTAGATGAAGCTCCAGATCATGCTCAGAAGCTCAAACTCCTTTCAGCACATACCACCTAATCTCAGTCACACATGACTGAGCAATGCTGTATATATGTAGAACTTCTGCTGCCACATGGATTCAAATTGACATTGTAGATCATTTTGTACTTTTTCCCCCAACAGGCCTAAACTAAGTACTATATACATTATCCAAATTAAAATATTTCCTCAATTTAGAGGAATTCCCATGCATCTAACATGAAAACCAATCATTATGTTGTCAAAATCAACAACTTCTATTACCTCTATTTACCCATCAAAACACACACACAAACACAAACACACACACACACACACACACACACACACACACACACACAATCTGAAGCTTTAAACTAGTAATGTCCAATAGAAATTTCCATAATGACAAAAATGTTTAATACCTGCTCTGCCCATACAGTAGCCACTAGCCACATGTAGCTATTCAGCACTTGAAACATGGTAGTGCAACTGAGGAACTGACATCTTTTCCCATTTTATTATGTTTTAATTAATTTAAACTTGTATTTTAAACAATGGGGTTAGTGGCTCTCAAGAATAGTAAAGGGCCTAATATTTTATTCTACTTTGAAGCTAATCAATTAGTTTGCCACAGGTTCATGGATGTTGGGAGAAGACACAAGATTCCAGAATCAAAGACAAAGAACTATATTACTCACAAAAATAGCAATAGCAGGAATAGAAGCATAGTTGTGGCTGTTCCCTAAAACCCAATCCTCACAATATGATGTGAAGGGACAGGTGATGCCTATACCCCAAATGATTTGCATTGCAGGAGGGGAACCCTGAGCTTATGGTACCTGCATCTTTTATACTAGACACTATGTCTAACTGCCCTTTGCTGCAAAGGGGGACAAAAAAAGACCTTTGCCTTCAAGGCTGTCTACTATACAAATGACCTTGGGAAGACAGTCTACAAAGAAAGCAGTTAAGTTCCGTTGTTCACAAGGCAGGCAGAAACCTAAGCAACTAATGGAGAATTGTCTCCAACAGTGTTATCATACACATTTGTGAAATCTACACATCTCTCTCCATCTTGCTTGAATATTCTATTTGCAGCCACAGTTAATTTTTGCTAAGACTTCTACAATCTTCCCAAATGGTTATCCAGCTTCCACTTAGGCATTGCATGTACAGTAGCCAGAATGTACTGTGTAATGTAAATCTAATCACAGCACTCTTGTTCCAGTCTTTAATGTCACCCAGTACCCTCTGGCACCCACTGCCCTTCTTAGCAACTTCCACAGGCCCTGAATTATGTAACTGTTCCTCAATCAGTGGGCACTTCCCTTGCTTGTCCTTTTAAGATTCATTTCTTTAGCCACAATAACTTCTTTCACTTCCTTAAATGCAGAGGTCATAAAGTGGTAGCATCGGATTGAATTCCAACTACAAATTTGTCTTATTTGATCCACATAATAGTTTAAAAGCATTTGGGTCATTTCACATTTTGGGAGATTCATAATTATAAAATATGAATTTTAAAGTCCACTTTAAAAATCTGGGCATCAGGCAATACTTGGCGTGCATCCCTACCTGACAACACTTGGCTGAGGTGGAGTCTCTACTGTTCCCTTTAAATAAGGCCTGGATTCTCCAGGTTGCCACACCTCTCCCTCCTGCTCTCATTAATTTATTCTTTTACACTATCCATGTGACTTCTATTCAAATGTTGCCCTTGATCTAGATGGAACACTCTTTCAACCCTCCAACTTCATCAGCTACTACTACTTATGCTTCAGGTCTTAGTGGATCCATGTCCTCTAGAACATTTTACCTGACCTCTGACCACCAACAACCCAGTTAGGAGGAGATGATTAACTGCGTTATGCTCACCTACACAGGATCCTGACATCCCCCTATGTCTTCTGTGATTCCCTGCACTACCCTTATCATGGCACAAATCACACGGTATTATAAATTTGTTAACAGATTGGCATCCCTTCCTAGACTTTCAGGGCATAAGAGAGTAACTATGTCTATCTTGTACATCACTGTATGTCAGCACCTAGGAAAAAGACAAACACATGCTAGGAACTCAATAAACACATACTGGTTTTCTGTTGTTGCTGTTTTGTTTTGGGGTGGTACTGGGGATTGAACCCAGGGCCTTGCATATACTAGCAAATGCTCTACCACAAAACTACATCCCTACCCCTCTCTTTTTTTAAATATGCTTTTATTGGTTGCATTGTAGTCTCACACCATAATGTACTTCAGAGTGTCAGTCCCCAACCCTTTTTAAAAAATTGTATTTTGAGACAGGTTTCCATAAGTTGCCCAGGTTGACCTCAAACTTGAAATCCTTCTGCCTCAGCCTCCCTAGTTGCTGGGATTACAGACCTGCACATCATGCCTGGCTTCAATAAACATTTTTTTTTTTTTTGTGGTACCTGGGATTGAACCCAGGGGCATTCTACCTCCGTGCTACATCCCCGGCCCTATTTTTTATACTTTATTTTGAAACCGGGTCTCACAAAGTTGCAGAGGGCCTCACTAAGTAGAGAGAGAGAGAGAGAGAGAGAGAGAGAGAGAGAGAGAGAGAGAGCTGAGGCTGGCCGTGAACCCGGATCCTCCGGTCTCCGCCTCCCAAAGTACTGGGATTACAAGTGTGCGCCACCACACCCGGCCTTCAATAAACATTTGTTGAATCAATAATAGACACGAGTTACCTGAAGAATGGGTACTTCAAAATATTTGGGGTATATGTGAATTCATGTACTTTTAAATATCTATTTACTTTTTAAATTTGGACCTTTGAAATGCCATTCCTTTCACCACTCCCCAGAAGTGGAGAGTAGTAGCTATGCATTAAATAGCGGGCAATGAGCTAAGTACTTCTCATGGATTAGCTCATTTAATCCCCACAGCAGTCCTCTGAGGTAAGTATTTCCATTATTCTTATTTTGGAGATGAGAAAACAGAATTTGGGAAGTTAAGTAATTTAAATTAAAAGGTACATGCCTGGGTCTGTGTAATGGTTTGGATATAGAATGTCCCCTTAGCCCTCATGGAAACAAGGTAGCAATGTTGGAAGCAGGGCTTGGTTGCTAAGGAGGGGTCCCTGAGAGTGTAGCCTTGGGGACTATATATGCTTCTCTCCTCCCCCTCCTCTCTCTCTCTCTCTCTCTCTCTCTCTCTCTGCTTCCCACCGCCATGCCCTGAGCTTCAGACACCAGCCTCTCATGGACTGAACCCAAAAATCTCCAAAAAGCTGTGAGCAAATAAATCTTCCTTCCTCTAAATTGTATGGTAAATTGCTTTGGATTATAGCAGTGAGAATGTTGATCGAGCCGTCCATCAGAATCCAAATCCAAAGTTCTTAACCATACACAATTTACAGAGATTGTTCACATGCCCTGGGTGATAGAAGACCTCACAGGATAGGGATGAACCACAGAAGTATTTCTCATTCAATCAGAATTATAGTTCTACTTCTGCCACCAGGTAGCTGTTCAACCTTGGATAAGATATAGTTCTTACCTTCCACAATAGTGCAATAAATAGTAGGAGAAATGAGATGGCTGAAATTCCTCCCAGGAGATATGAGAACACAAAACACCAACAACAACTTCATTCACAGCCCCTGTCTTTGGAGCTATTTTTATGTAGTTTTAACAATTAGCTCTTCCAGACTAAAAGAGTTAAAGAGGTGAAGAAAGTTCTTGCACATAAAGAAGCTCTCTGGCTCCATATTCAAGACTATTCCACCAAACCACACAGTTTTCAGGACAGTGACAAGGATCTTTAATCTCATTCCACAAATAGGAAAACAAAGGTCCTGAGCAATAAGGCCAAATGTAAAGTTAACAGGACATCCCTCAGGCTGCCCCTCAGCCTGCCAGGCCTCACTGTGTGTGTGAGTTGAATCAAAGCTCTCGAGCTCAGTGGTACTTAAACCCTAAGAAATTTGACAAGGCCAGCAGGTAGATACATTTTTCCTAGGAGCAGGAAAAGAATCACAAATGTCAGTAAGTCAATGAAATACAACCTAGTTGGGAAGGAAAGAACTTGGTCAAGCTTTCCCAGATGGAATTCTTGCTCATCCTTTGCCCTAAGCTGAATAAAAAAGAAATGGTTTCACAAACAAAATTCTCACTACATGTCTTTTAATGTTTTATATCAATTTCGAGTCAATTCAGGTTCCACCAGACATTTTAAGTTCCAGCCTTAAAATTTCCTATTAAAATTTTTACACTCAGAGAGAGAGAGAGAGAGAAGAGAAACAACCAGCCAGGTGTGGTGGCATGCCTGTAATCCCAATACTTGGGAGGCTGAGACAGGAGGATCACAAGTTCAAAGAGAGCCTCAGCAACCTAGGGAGACCATGTTTCAGAACAAAAAAATAAAAAATAAAAAAGGGCTGGGGATGGAGCCCCCATTAACACACACACACACAAACAAATGATTTCATACAAATGATTTCTGAATGCTTTTCTAGTTATTATAATTTCCTTTTTCAGGGAGCTGGTAAACAAATTGTATATGGGCCCCATAAATGTACTGATGTGTTGAATGAATTTAAAATTGAAATCATTTCAGCTTTTATCATTGATGATCACATAGTACATGTATCATATGCTTTTCTAAGTTTCATTCTAAAAAACCAGAATTTATTTTATTTCCAAGTGCACTTTATTTGATGAAGTAGAAGCATTTGAAATTTTATTTTTGAAAACACCTCCCATGCTGTATAATTAAGATGCACCAATAAAAAAAGTACCTCCTTAGCAAACTGGTATTTGTTCCAATCTGCTAAGTAGATTCACCACATTATAATCTTAAAGGGCCTTAAATGCATTCTTAACATCATTTTACTTATATATTTATTAAAATACATTTGATTTTTATATGAAAATACAAAATAAAACAATGTGTCTCTAAGTTAGAATAGAAGGCCCTGTAGGGCAAGGATCACATTCCACATTTTTCTATCTTTAAGACACAGCAGAGTGCATTGCACAATATAGGAACTCATCAAATTGTTTATAAAATTGAAAATACATAAATGACAGGACTTAGCCATTTAATACTAAATTCAAAGCTTGTTTTCTTTGGCCATTTACTTGCTTTAAAAAAATAAAGTAAGCAGAAAGGTACTAACAATGCTTGTGCCTGTGGTTATTAACTGAATTTTGACACATGATGCATCATGCATAGTTTGAGCTAAATGCCTCCACTCACTTTACCAAAATGAAGGTATCCTTCCTGTATTACTACAATTAACAGTAAATATAAATTTGCATCTAGGATGCAAAAGAGATTGTAGAGAATGGAAAACATTGGAGCCAAAGTTCTTATTTCCAAAGACGGATGCCAGTAAGCTCTCCCTGCTATTTAAATTTCTATGACCATATTGGCATAGGATGTAAGGTCCATAGCTTTGCACATAGGGTTTGGTGTGGAAGGGACGATTTCAACCCCGAACCCTAAGGACCAACCCCAGGAACACTTGTCTTTTAGCCCAGCAGAGCTACTGGGCTAATCACCTGGAGGAGAATCGTCACATCTCAGTCAACGGACCTGAACTCACTCAGATAATCAGGGCACAGGACCGGCCAGCATGCAGCTTCCACAGACAAGGGCCTTGGCTAAAAACGACTCGATACCCCTAACTGTCCTATTGGATCTCCAGGAGGACCCTCAGGGGGCAGAGCAGGTGCGCATTTTATAGATGACAACACAGAAGTTCTGATGGGTAGGCTCATAAAGCCACACAAATGGACGGTGACCGAACCCAGTTTTAACTAATGTCCTAAGTAGCGCATATTTCCCTTTCTGCCTCAAAGATCGCCCTTGGCCGGCGTATCACACACTCTTAGGCTGGCCGAACGACAGGAAGAGAGCAGAGCTGGG
>PVJS01044182.1:0-16765 GCA_004027185.1 Glis glis | reverse complement strand
CCCCTCCTCTTCCTCCCACTCTGATGACCCTCCCTTGCTCTGGCCAGAAACCCTCAGGTAAGGTTCGAAAGTCTGACCTCCCTCCTGTAGCTTTGGAACGCATTCGTTCACTCTCCACCAGCCCGGGAAGTGGGCTCTGGTCCCCGGCCTGCCACTGTGCTGTCATGTCACCATGTCTCCATCGGTGATGCACCTCTGGCTCGGGAGAGCAGTCACCAGGGTCGCGCAGACCTGCCAGCGCTCAAAGTCCCTGGCGGCCACACCTGGAGAAAGCCTGACGGGACACTTGTAAGCACTCAGGGTCCTGCTGGGTTGTTTCTTTCCCGTACTTGCTTGCTTTTCGACGTTGAAGAGGTGTACGCGGGCTCTGGTTCGGTCACCCTGCCGTCCTTGGGTCTAATGTGGAGTCTGACAAGGGACCCAGAAGAACCTGATTTTGCGCGGAGAAGGAGCCAGTGGGCACAGAGACCCCGTTCGCGGTTCCGCCTCCTGGCGCATGGCCACCTTTAAACCCTTCCTATTCAGGACCACTACATGCTGAAATGTGGATGCATACCGAAATGAACGCAATTCATGCTGTTCTAGGGAAGAAAAAGGAAGGGGAAAAAAAACTCTAAAAGACATTTGCCTTTGAAGCCCTCAGGCCTAGAAATATGAGATCGATAAATGTTGGTTGTTGTTGAGGACCAGACATGGCAGCTTAAGATCATGTGCAGCCCACCAATTTATGGGTAGAGGCCTAGCAGAAAGCTGCAGACTCTTTTCCTTTCTGTATTTGTACCCTCTTTTCTGGAAAGGGAAAGTATAGATCTGGAAACAGAGAAAATCGGAGAATATGATTTTCTCAAAGATGAGGTCATTAATGCATTTGTGGGATGATCAGAAAGCCAGCTGTGAGAGCTCCCGCCTCAACCATAAATTGTTCATAGTGGCCCCGCTATCTCGCAGCTGTATTTTTATATCCACCGATGTGCTTCCTGAAAGCAACAATTTCTGTTAATGCACTGACCAAGCAGCAGCATAATAACCCTGTCAGCAAACAATGGATGGGAGCTGAGGGCTGGAAGGAGGGAAACCTTCTAATGTTTTTATCCTCTTGACTGAAGTAATCTTAGCAATGACATATGATCATAGTTGGGCTTTCGTCTCAGTTGTAATGAATCATCCATTACAAGATTTTCAAGGTTGTTGGGGGGAAATTTATCTTGGGAAGAAGAAGCATCTTTGCAACTGCATGGCATGGCCTGGCTCTGAGCAAAAACAGCCACATACGCGAGAAAAGTGCCACTGGAATCTTTTAAAACTATTTAATAATGCCAGGGTCTAAGCTGGATCATTGGATTCAATTTCCAATTGTGTATGATCTTCCAGAATGCATTTAACAATTGATTAGCACAACAGCAACTTGACCCACAACAGTTGGTACAGGAGATGAACTATTCTCATTCCCCAGGGAGAATTTAGAAGACTTTTTTGTTTGCCCCTCTTTCTTCGATTTCTCCCATCTTTATTTTCTAAAATGTGTACCTAATTGATATTATCCAGCTTCTAAGTATGAGACAGAACTATAGATAGTTTTATTTTGGTTGTAAGCAACCAGCTTCCTTTTTTAAAATTTATTATAAGTATGACTGATTTAGAAACACTTATTAAAGAAAAAAATTAATATTATGGTTGAACAGTTAAATATACATATCATAGTGCCATGCTTTAGATGCAAGATTATATGCAACAGACTCAAATAACATGGCCATCAAATGATCCCGGAGACTGAAGTTAAAATAAATGATGCTTCGTTCTTCTGCTTCCCAGGCATTTTCTTTTTCTCTTCACTTGGTTTTCATCTGTGCAGGAGCCTGTTTGTTGTGAGACCACACTCTATTGACTCCAAGTCGGTGCTGGTGTTTTCTGGGCTATGGCTAGGAGGGGAGTTACACCTTGGAGCAGTAGTTACAGATGACTAGGAGAAAAAGCATATTTTTAGTAAGTGCAGCAAGGGCTCATGTAAATCACTTAGGCTGAGAAACATTTTTCACAGCTTGAGTGACTTTGAAAAACATATTTTCTACTGAACTAATCATAGACGTTAGCTTCATTAATTCTGAGATTTCCCTATGAATCATCCAATTTCCCTCTTGGTGTGGGATAAATCACTTAGTCTCTATGACTCAGTTTCTTTGCCTTTCAAAGCTGAGTTTCAAATTGATCTCAGCATTTTGTAGAGCTGTACTGCTACTCCTTTAGAGAATATTATTAAATTCAAAATTATAGTATCCATGGCAACCATAACTAGGTCAGTGCGCACTTAGAGGAACAACATCGGAGAATCTGTATCCTTTCCCAACCATCCTCTGTGTCTGCAAAGCCTTGTTAGGCTGCTGAAAGTAGCTTTGCAAGAAAAGGGCCTAGCAACATTCAGGAGATAGTTATTTTCTTATTCATTTGTGATTCACATACTTGTAAAACTTAATGCAAATTCGATAATGCATATGTGATTTCACTTCACCCAACCAACATGAATATTTGAATAATGGTTAGCAGTGAGGAAAAGTATTTCTTTTAAAATATTGTGGTCAATGTCTAATAAAATTAATACCCAAAAAATTCTATGGAAAGACTTGAAATGGCATGGAAACATCTTTCTACTTTGGTCACAGCTAATTTTTTTCCCCCAGAGATACTGCTTTCTTATTGTTTCTTACTGTCTTTTCTTATTTTTCTTATTCATAGTTCCCTTTCACTCATCACTCAAATATCTTAATCTAATAGTATATGTTACATGATCTGCTTTTCCTAAAATCAATTATATTTATGTACATATAACTTTATATATATAAACACTCAGATAGATACAATTATGGACAGGAGGGAAGTTTCCCTTTTTTATTTCAAACATTTCTTGTTTTATGTTTTAAAATAACCTAACAGTTATTAAGTTCTTTATATCATTGAACTCTCCTTTAAGTCACACAGTCCAAATATTATCCCTTTTTCAAATTGGTAGGTAGAACAATGGCATTACGATTAACTGCGATTTATTGAGCACCTACTTCGCACCATGACATTTGCATATTCTGAGAATTTCATGAGCAATCAAGGTAGGCAAATATTATTGTTCCTGTTTTACAGAATGAGAAATGACACAGAAAGAAATAAGTTCACTCTAGATTATCTGGTAGAGAGCAGAAATGGATTCTAGCCCAGGTATGTCAGGCTTGAAAACCTCTGCTTCTCCATCAAAGAATATTTTCTTCACTAAAAAAGTTAACTTACACCTTGCCTTTCTGTAGTCTTTGAGTTGTTGGTCCCCAGGGAAAATACTGCCTGATTATCAGAGCAAAGGACTGTTAAACTAGATTTTCAGCATTAACCTACATCTTTAGCATTTCAGAAACCTGAAATTTAAAAAGCGTAAGCGCTCGTAAAAGAACATCCAGTTTATTAGTTGTTAACCTAGAACTAGAAACTGTTCTTTGATGCCTAAACTGTTCTTTCCCCCTTGCTACAGTACACTATTAATCTGGAAAGTAGTTTCTCATGTAATTCACAGTTGCAAGCTGTGGCACAATTTGGCTAGACTCTTAAAGGCAAAGAGCTCATTTGGAGGCATTCTTTGCTCAACCATGTTTTCTTCTTTTCCTTGTGGCTATGCATATGTGAATAAGATTAACACAGAGCAACTGGAGATAAACTAAAAACAAATATGCCATTTGGTTTTAAATGTGCTGAATTTTGTCTAAAGGCTACCAGTACAAACAATGCATAAACAAAATTAGCACACCATAGTGGGGTGGGCTTATAAGGCTCCGGGAATTCAGAATTGTAAAGAAAGAAAGGAAAGAAACCTTCTTTAAAGAACAAAAGTGGGTAGAGAAAACAGAAGAAGAGGTGAGACAATAAGAGGTAAGAGAGGAGAAACAGCTTGGATACTCTGAACTGAGACTATGTCCATCGCAAAAGAGGAGTTCCTGCGGGGAAATTCTATAAGCATCCTGTTAACAGGATGCTATTTAATCATGTCTTGGGAAGAGGATGGGATAGCAGCTCTAACCTATTGCCAAGGAAAGAAGCTGGATCTAGCCAAAAGGAATCTACACCCCTCAGGGTCCAAAGAATCTGAGAGACACATTTAGGGTGTGCTTATGGTGAGATATATGACTGGATGAGTCTAGGAACATAGGAGAGGTGTAGGGTGCTCAAGGAGATCAAAAGGCAGGTGTAGCAATGTGTCTTGATCTAGAAGTGTCACCAGAAAGCCATATGTGATTGTAACCTGTGACAGGGTGGATCAACACTTATCTACGCCCTTGAATCTTGGCACTTTTACTGAGACTCATTTTGATTTTAGCTTAAAGAGATTCTTTATGTCATTTAAATAATTTGCTCTGAAGGTAAATCAAAGTGAAAAGAGAAGGCATCAAGTCAGTTAAAATAGTTAGCCTGTGCCTGCTATTTGCCATACACAGGCATGCTCCTGGGCAGGTAATAGACAACCATTTCTCAGAATTCCAACCTCATTGTGGGTTGCCAGAATGACTTCAGCCAGCAAATGCACAGCACAATAATCTGTGTCTATGCTGACCTCTGTGACATTTGCCAAGTGTCGCCATCTTAGTGGCACTGCTCACATTTTTTTCAAAGATGTATAATCTGTCAAAAGCAAATTGAATCCAGACCATAACAAGATTTTGCTTCTCCTCATTTTTCATAATTAAGCTTTGTATGAGGTTCCAATCTTTATATTGTCCTGAAAATTGTGCATTGGAAATATGCAATTTACTAATATTACACCTTACCTAGTCTCTTACCCCATCATTTTCTACTGTCCTTCATGCATCAGAAAGCAAAGACAACCAAAGAGCTTCTCTGTAGCAGATGGATTCCCTGTTGTTTCTTTCATTGATAAACATCAATTCTCATAAAAATATAGCAGAGTGATAATAAAGAAGGGAAGGATAATATGCCTCATATTATTTAAGTATACCCTGTACTTATTCTGGTACAGTTCAATATGATTTAAAATACTCATGTTAAACTTTCTCTTTCTGGGTCCCTCTAGCCTATCTCCATAAAAAGTCTGAAGATTTCCTAAAAATGCCATTATCTCTACAATGTTTTCTATGAATGTCTTTCAGAATAATATTTTACGTTTGCCTACTATTTTATCTTAAAGTTTATATCTAGTATTTCTCAATAATAAATCTCCTATTTATTGAGCATTGTTTATTTCTGTAAGTATATGATTTTCACCCATTATATATTGAGTTTTTATAGTTTCATTTTAGGAAATGTATTATGCAGCTTTTTATTACTATAACGAAATACCTGAAATAATTAACTCATAAAGAGAAAGGGTTGACTTTGGCTCACGGTTCTAGAAGTTCCAATCTATGAACCGGAAGACCTACTGCTTTGAGGCCTCTGGTAAGGATGCCAGATAGCAATGGTAGGTAGCCAACAATGGAGCAAACCACTTACCTCGTGGCCATGAGGCAAAAGAGGAAAAGAAAGGGGAAGGGGCCCACCATAGCTTTCAAGGGCACACCCCCAATGACCTCAGGACCTCCTGCTATGCCCCTCTTCCTAAGTAGGTTCCACCACCTCCCAATAGCAGCACCCTGGGGGCCAAATCTTTAATGCATGGACCTTTGGAGAACACGCAATATCCAAACTGTACCAGATAATAACTAATCGCTGTGCTTTCAGGGGACTTTGTACACCCCTATTTACTGACTATAGCCTTAGAAATAAAAATTATAGTTAAGCATAGTGGTTAACAAATAACCAATTAGCTATTCTCATATTTCTGAAGGTCAAGACCTTTACTGGTCACTAAGACATATCTCAGGTTAGACCAGATGTCTTTAAATTTATTGCTAACAATCTGGACTTAGACATCACCTTTGGCCTAGATTATTATACTAGCCTGCTAATTAGTGTTCTTGCTTCTTCTACTCTGCACCCTCACAATTCATTCCTCTCAGAATTGCTGAAATGATATGTCAGAAATGTGCATTTAATACTACCAATCCTCTGCTTAAAACTCAACCCTATTTGATCTGGCCCCTGTTTACATCTCCAGTTGAATTCCATGACACTCTCCTCCCAGATTTGTCTCAACCCAATGCACCTTAGTGAACATTTATTATTTATCCTGGATAGAACTTGTGCTCCCTGGACTTGAAGACCCATATTTTTCATCAATTCTGCAAAAGTCCCCAACTTTAGTTCTTTGAATATTGCTTCTCTCCCACCCTATTTTCTCTTTCTCTACGATGAAAAACATGTCATATTTTCTTTTTCTTAAACATGCTTTTATTGTTGCATTGTAGTCTCACATCACAATGAATATTAATTTGATGTTAACATACTTGCACACAGCTCTTAGTGTCTCCCCCCCGCATCCCCCCGATATTGAGTACCGAGAATGACGTTGGTATATTCGCATATGGACACATTGTTTATAATTCCATTAATTCACTTCTTTCTTGCCCTTCCCCTTCCCTTATACCATTTCCCTTGCTTCACCGAGGGTTCTCCACTATTGTCTGGAGTCCCATTTGTGTCTCCACTATTCCCTAGGTTGCACATATTAATGAAAACATATGACCCTTCTCTTTTTGTGATTGGCTAATCTCACTTAACATAATGTTTTCCAGATCCTTTCATTTTCTTGTAAATGATGTTATTTTGTTCTTCTTTATTGCTGAGTAGAATTCCACTGTGTGTATTTCCCATAATTTTGTAATACACTCATCTGTTGATGGACATCTAGGTTGGATCCATAATTTGGCCACTGTGAATTGTGCTGCTATGAACATGGGTATGCATATATTACTGTAGTTTTCTAGTTTCAATCTCTTTGGTAGTGGTATAGCTGGATCATATGGTGGATCCATTCCCAGTTTTCTGAGGAATCTCCACACTGATCTCCACAGTGGTTGAACTAGTTTGCAATCCCACCAACAGTGTAGAAGAGTCCCGATTTCCTAATGATTGCCATTCTAATTAGGGTTAGATGAAATCTTAGAGTAGTTTTGATTTGCATCTCCCTGATTGCTAATGATGTTGAACATTTTTTCATGTATCTATTGGCCATTTGTATCTCTTCCTTCGTGAAGTGTCTATTAATTTCAGTTGCCCACTTCTTGATCAGATTGTTTGTTTTCTTAGTGTAAAGTCTTTTAAGTTATTTGTTTATCCTAGATATTAGACCTCTGTCAGAGGGATAGCTTGCAAAGATTTTCTCCCATTCCGTAGGCTTTCTCTTTAGGCTCTTGATGGTTTCCTTTGATGAGCAGAAGCTTTGTAGTTTAATGCTATCCCACTTATTAATTCTTGTTTTAATTTCCTGTGCTTCGGAGGTCTTGTTGAGGAAGTTTCTACCTGTGCCTATATGTTGGAGTGTTGAACCTATGCCCTCCTCTAATAATTTTACAGTCTCTGGTCTAACTTCCAGGTCTTTGATCCATCTCAAGTTGACTCTTGTGCAGGGTAAGAGGTAAGGATTTCGTTCCATTTTTCTACAGGTAGATAACCAGTTTTCCCAGTACCATTTGTTGAAAAGACTGTCCTTTCTCCAACATATGTGTTTGGCACCTTTGTCAAAAATCAATTGGCTATAAGTTTGTAGACTTGTTTCTATATCTTCTATTCTGTTCCACTGGTCTATGTGTCTGTTTTTGTGCCAATACCATGCTGATTTTATTACTATAGCTCTGTAGTATAATTTGAAGTCAGGAATTGTGATGTCTCCTGCATAGTTCTTATTGTTGAGAATTGCTTTGGCTATCTGGGTCTTTTGTTTCTCCATATGAAATTAATGACTGATTTTTCTAGATCTGCAAAAAATGATGTTGGTATTTTGATAGGGATTACATTGACTCTGTAGATCATTTTTGGCAAAATGGCCATTTTGATAATATTTATTCTGCCTATCCAAGAAACATAGATGCAAAAATTCTAAATAAAATACTAGCCACGTGCATTCAAAAACAATATTGAGAAAATTGTACACCATGACCAAGTTGGTTTCATCCCAGGGAAGCAAGGCTGGTTCAACATATGCAAAACAATACATGTTATTCACCACATAAATCGAACTAAAAACAAGAATTACATGATTATTTCAATAGATGCAGAAAAAGCATTTGACAAAATTCAACACCCAATCATGTTAAGATCTCTACAGAAAATCGGAATAGAAGGAACATACCTCAACATCAAGTCAATATATAAGAAACCCAAAGCCAACATCATATTGAACGGGAAAATTGCCAGAATTCCCCTTAAAATCGGGAACAAGACAAGGATGCCCACTATCACCACTCCTTTTCAATATAGTCCTTGAAACTCTTGCCAGAGCAATAAGACAAGAGAAGGATATAAAAGGAATTCAAATAGGAAAAGAAGAATTAAAATTATCTTTATTTGCAGATGATATGATCCTATATCTATAAGCCCCAAAGAACTCAACCAAAAATCTACTAGAGCTGATTAACAAATTCAGCAAAGTACAAGATCAACCTAAGAAAATCAGTAGCTTTCATATATGCCAGCCATGAATCCACTGAGAAAGAAATCCAGAAAACAATTCCATTCATAATAACTTCAAAACCAATCAAATAACATATCAGATTTTCTAAATGTATCCCTCATCTTAATTTCTATTTCTTTGAGTAGCAATGTAGCTAATTTCTTTGACTCTGGTTTCCAGTGCACAAATTCTTTCCTCAGGCATATCCACTTTGCTATTTAACACATCCATTGAGTTTTTGGTGACTATTTTATTTCTAAAAAATAATTTTCACCTGTTCCAAATCTGCTGGTCTTTATTTTTAATGGAGTATGCTTTAATCCATTTTTATAGCTGTGCTAATTTTAAGCTTATTTATTTTATTTTAGCTTTTTCTACTATATGAAGTTCTTAAGTCCTTATAACATTTGCTGAAACTCTAGTGACTTATTTCCTTATGTGTTTTTTATGACACATATGTATTAGATTCTAAGCTTATTTTAGTGAGAGTTTTTTCCTGTAGAAAATCTTGAGAAATGGTCTCTTTTTGCTTTTTCTTGGAACCCCAAAGTATCACTATTTGGAAGCATTTTTGTGTTAATTTCTCAGCTTAGAGGTTGGCAAACTTCATGTGGATTATCAATTTCAATTCTAAACCCTTAAATTCATGCGAGAGTAGGCCAGTGGCCACAAATTTATAGGAGAGAAATTTTCCTCTTCACTTAGAGCCCAGGCCAATACATTCATTCATTTAATAAACATTTAATAAGTTCCTACTATCTGCCTTCACTGTGCTAAGGACTAGGGAGATAGCAGTGAATTAAACAGGCAAAATACTGGGAAAAGCTGTATTTGGGGCTGGTAGGGAAATTTTCTAGCTCCCTGACAGGAATCTCAGTTTTGACTCCCTGGGTACATGGCCTCATTTTTTTATCCTGTTCTGTTTATTGAAGCCCAAAGCCATGATTATCAAGACCAGTAATATTTTCCCCTCCACTACCTTTTAGTTTGACCTTACCACTTTACAATACCTTCTTCATTTTTGGCAAAGGGGGACTTGGCTGACTTTATTGTAAGCTCAGTTCTACATTTAAAAATAAATATATGATATTTATTCATCCTTTCTATATGTTTGGTGTTAGAGTTGCAATATTTGCTCTACCACGTTGCAGAAAACAGATTTCCTCAGCAAGCCTCCTTTCTTTTCCTCCAACACACCAAATTGCTCACACCACAAGCGGAAGCTTATTCCGCTCCCCTCAGAATCCCCCTCCAAGGTGTTTGCTTTGCTGGTTGTTTCCCATCTTTCAGGCTGTGCTCAGATGTCCCCTCTTCATAGACACTGTCCTGAGCCACCTTGGGCACTCTAGCTTAGTCACTAATTTTCTTGTTTTATTTTACTTTATAACCTTATTGCTATTTGAAATTATTTCATTTATCTATTTACTTACATGGTATTATATCTTCATCCCATTAGGATATCGCCCTGTTCAAGCAAGGATCTTTCTGTTTTGTTAGCACTGTTACTCCAGGGTCAGTCCATCACCACCTTAATTCTGCTTGTGGGTCATGGCACTTAATCCTCAAGAATTTCTTGACACAAGTACACTGACTCTTGTCTTATAGATGGGGATGCTAAGGTTAAGGAATTTAAATAATTTTCCCAACATCATAAATTCTATGTGATAGAGTCAGAATTTAAACTCAAGTGTAGGTTCCTAATCATACCACATACATACGACATCATTAATAAACCACTTGCTTCTAATTATTCTGGCCTAAATTAACTATGCATAATTAGGGCACCTTCCTCACTAGCTGAGTGAGTCTGGCACATAGTAAGCAATGAGTAAATATAGTTATTATTACTATGATTTTCAACAAGTAAATCACATCCGCACTGACCACATGTTTCTCATGGTGAAAGAAGAAAATAACTTAAAATGCTAGAACTTAAAAGTGAGAACAGGCACTGATACTAACAAGACAAACTTGAAGAACCTACTTCTAAACAACATTACTGTCAGAGAAAAGGTTGTCTTTATTGATAAATGGTAATCTGTACCTGGCTGAAACTTTGGTTCAAAAAATAGTCCTTAGCCGGGTGCGGTTGCGAACACCTGTAATCCAAGTACTTTGGGAGACTGAGACAGGAGGATGGCAGGTTCGCCGCCAGCCTCAGCTACTTAGTGAAGCCTCCGCATCTTAGTGAGACCCTGTTTCAAAATAAAGAATAAAAAATGGGGTTGAGGATGTAGCTTGGAGGTAGAATTCCCCTGGGTCCAATCCCCAGTACTGCAAAAAAAAAGTGTTTAACCAGTAATAATTTAATCTCAATTATCCATCATAGGCATCTTTTAAAGTTCAACTAAAGGTAAACATTTTAAATTCACAGTATGTGCTATTTTTTATGAAATGAAGAAACGTTAACTTTATTTTCTTTATAATGTGCTTTTATTGGTGCATTATAGTCTCACGTCATAATGTAAATCATGTTGACAGTGACATACAATATGTGCTATGTGCTATTTTTAAAAAGTGTTTTTTTGGTTCTTTTTTTTTTATAAACTGGGTGTGATGACACAAGCCTGTAATCCCAGTACTTGGGAGGCTGAAACAGGAGAATCTCAGGTTCAAGGACAGGCTGAACAAGTAGTGAGACTGTCACCAACCTAGCAAGACCCTGTTTTAAAATAAAAATAAAATAGGGCTGGGGATATAGCTTAGAGGTACAATGCCTCTGGGATCAATCCCCAGTGCCACAAAAAGAAAAAGGTTTTTTTACTCAAAATTGAGCATAGAGAAGTATTTGAAATTTTGAGTGCAAAGATAAGCTAAAATCTGCATAACAGTTTCACTTATTTTTTCCAAATATTTATCCAATTAATTAAAATACAAAGGTGTGGCTCTCCTTTATGAGACAGGCAGGCAGCATTCCTTGTATTTAGCTCTAACCTATAATTTACAAACCAAAGACTAAAGGTGAAGTACCATAAGTTCATTAAGCTACTAATGGATATGTTTATTCTCCAGCTACTGCCACTGAAATTCATTGCAATTTTTCTTATGATAAGAAGTGATACGTATTCATTATAGGTAGTATTGAAAATATGTAAGAAATAAATAAAATTATTGCTAATTCCAAAATCTACAAAACAAAAGAATACTTTTTATACATAGGGCATCCTCCCAATGTTTTTTCTATTTACATTTCTATACAAACAGAAGATTATACTTTGTATACTTTGGTAACTATTTTTAATTAAGAACATGTAATGAGCATATGAGGATATCCCATGTCACATGTGAATAGGTGTAATTCATATAACTAGTTATCCCTAGTTTGAATTTAGGGATCCCCACTTTTTCTTTATGATAAACATGGCACTGAACATTCTTGCACATAAATCTTTGTGTGCATACTCTTCCTTCACTTTCCATAGACCAGAGTAACGTCTTTCCAGAAACTAAAATATGATTCCAGAAACACTAATTTGTCAATGCAATGACATTTTATAAATTACATGTTTATACTTATATTACAGGACATCCTTCCTCTGAACATTTTGAGCAGTTTTATATTCATTAAAAATTATTTCCTATTTTAATGGGACAGCTTTTTTTTAATGATAGGAATGGAAGAAAGTGACAGGAAAGGATTTGAATGAGAAAGAAGAAAGAGGAAAAAACTCTTGTGTGCCTCATCCTTTTCTTCTTGCTCTTGCTTTTTCTAGAATAATTGTCCTTGCCTTTTTTTCAGCCTCCTGATTTACATTTAGCGGTAACATCATGTCCCTAGGAAGCTTTCCATCCTCTACCTAGGTGTATGCAGTGGTCTTCTGGGTGTGCCCTCTTAGTTGCTTTTTACAAATTGTAGTTCTTTCTCTTATGTATATTATAATCCACATGACATCACTGTAGTAATATTTCATACATAGCTCTGACTTGCCCTCTGGAAGGGACTGAAAGTGAAGGACTGTATTTTACCATCTCTATGTCTCTGGTGACTAAAAGATGAAAATAGCAATTTTCCAACAAATGTTTATATGATGAATGAATAAGTGATGACAAAGTCCACCACTTCCAAAAAGAGATTATAATTACTGTTCTGATACTTACAGAAAGGGTTAGAATTTTTTGCCTGGATTTCTGGACTTTTTTGCTTGAAAATACATGAGAGAGTGAGCGAGTGAGCAAGAGAGAGAGGGGGTGGAGAGAGAGAGAGAGAGAGAGAGAGAGAGGAAGTGGGCTTTACCTATTATCAAAATTCAACTGGTTTCATTGTCTGTATCCAAGGAATGGATATACAACCTTCTCAATTAAACAGATACAATACAAACTTTAGAAATATAAAAATTTGATTATTCCATCAAATTTATAAATGTTTTAAATATCAGTTACAAGCTGTTTATCTAGGTCTTTTGGACAAATTTGTCCTTTTCATTTTTCCTTTCACAAAGAGAACAAAGGCCGTCAAGTACTAACATCCTAAACCTACCCTGTCTGTGTGTGGTTTTATGTTCCAGCCCAGCTGTAGTGTGTTTATCTTGAGCAGAAAAAACAATGCACTCTGTGATGGTGTAGGCACTAGTATTGAGAGGCCATTCACACTTTCTCATGGAAACAGATGTTTGGTGGTCTTGTGTTCGTAAAGGAGAGGTATTGATAAAGTTATGCTACTATTATAGCTTCCCTAATACTTTTCACTACTTTGCTATTTTGTTTTTATAGATGACCCAGCTGATCATGTCTGAAACAAAGGGTCAGTTCATAATGTTCCTTCGGTCACCAAAATATTTTGCTCCACCTGCCATGAAAGTTCTAAAAAAAATGTGACCTGTGATCAGTAAGATTTCCTTAAAAAATGTTGGGCAACATTTTTTCAACTGAGGCAAAAAGCCCACTTTTTCTTCTTAGAATGGAGTATACCACACCATCCTAGAGAGATGAAAACCTCTATTAGAAACACAGAGACACAAACACAATTTAAACAATGCTAATAAACATGCTGAGAAGGAATGAGAAATGAGGGTACTTAAATATAGAATGATTTTTAAAATTTAAATTAACTTTATCTGATACATAAAATCATACGTATTAATGGAGTACTATGTAATATCATTTCCTTGTGTGAAAACATTCAAAAGCCTTTCTTCTGGTGTTGTGAAGTGTACAGTGCATTAGTGTTCTGTATGGTCACCCTCCTGTGTAATACGATACCAGAACTTCCTGCTCCGATTGCACTGCAACTTAGTGCCCATTGATCAACCTCCCCACGCTGCCCCGCCTCACCCCAGCCTCTGCTAAGCATCCTTCTACTCTCAACTTCTATCAGATCAATTTTTCAGATTCCACATATGGGTGAGAGCTTGCGGTACTTGTGTTTCTATGCCTGAGAATGAGTTTTTCATACCATGTAATCCTACCCTTTGCTTTGTGCTTTATTTTTTATACTTTTATTGGTGCATCATAGTCTCACACCATAATGTGGTTCATAGTGATAGTAACATACATGCACACAGCACTTGGTGAACCTTGCTTTGTCCTTTATGAATGTCTATATTTGAATTTATTACAAGCAATATGTATTACATGTATGAATGTATTACATTCACAATGAAAACATACATACACAAATGACACAAAGATATGAAAATAAAATTATAGAACAAATAATAAGCCAAGGAAATTCATCGCAAATATGAAAAAGGATTAATATTTTCAATATTATCTAGGTGCAAAGAGTTCAAAGAAATTAATAAGAAAGACAACAACACCTCAATAATAAAATATGGGCAAAGGTCACAAACAGACAATTCACAGAAAAGGAAATGCAAATGGTCTTTCTGCCATCGATGTGCTGCTGTTTGTGTGTGTGGGGGTGTTTTTTTTTAAGGAATCATATTTATTTCCCTGCTGACAACATTTATCTTTCCTGTATTTTCTAGGGGTTAAGAAGGAAGCTAGTGCATGCTGAGAGAATGTTCATTGGAAAGCAGGCTGAGAAACAGCACTGGATAGAGTGTACTTGGTGACAATGGAAAGTCCTTTTCAGAAGAGTAAATGACATAAGCCAGATTTCTGGGGATTAAAGAGACAATTGCGGGAAACAAACAAAGGGCAGAGCATAGACCATGCACTCCAGAAGCTTCTCAACGAAAGGGAGTGAGACATGACAGCAGCTAGAGGGGAACGGTTATTAAACCAGCCCTGCATCTGAGAGAAACTGCGTTCATCTTGTTTTTATTTCTTGCCTTTCTGTTAGTTTATGCTTTATGCTCTTCGGGAGACATCATCAATGTAATTCACACTCATGGAAAATTGTTTTAATTTAAAAAATTTTTAATAGATGCATAAAAATTGCATATATTGATGGGGTGCTACATCATGTTTTGACACATGTATACACGGTGTAGTGTTTAAATCAGAGTAAGCATCTTTACCTCCTCAAACATTTATCATTTCTTAGAGTGAAAATATTCAAAATTCTTGCTTCTAAGCCAGGTGTGGTGGCACATGCCTGTAATCCTAGTACTTGGGGGGCTGAGATAGGAGAATTACAGGTTTGAGGACAGCCTCAGCAATTTAGTGAGGCTGTAAACAACTCAGCGAGATGCTGTTTCCAAATAAATAAATAAAATAGGGTTTGGGGTGTAGCCCAGAGGTAGAATGCCCCTGGGTTCAAACCCCAGCACCACAAAAAAAAATTGTTTCTTCTAACATTTTCGAAATGGATAGTACATTATCATTATCTTACTCACCCTCCTGGGCAACAGCACACCAGAACTTTTTGCTCCTAACTGTAGCACAGTGCCCACTGATGAGCCTGTCCCAGTCCTCCCTCCCACTACACTCCCCATCTCTGCTAACCACCATTGTACTCGGAATTTTACAAGACTGACTTTTTTTAGAGTCCACATATGAGTGAGACTACATGGTACTTGTCTTTCTATGACTGGCTTGTTTCTTTTAACATAATGACCTCCAGGTTCATGGAAGATTTTGAAAGTATAGACAAGTATAAGAAACAGGAAAGGATATCACCCCAAGACCTCATTGCCCAGAAACACAAGTGATATTTTGGAATTCTTACAGCACCTCTACTAGGAGAATTTTTTAATATAATGAGATATTGTATCTCTTTATATATTTGAGATAAAGTGAGACTTCTCTCCATTTGGTACTATTTTTATCCCTTTCAGTTCTAGCTGGTAGTGTTTCTTCAATAGAATTCTCTTAAAATTATTTTTGTCTTTGTGAATCTTATTGGGGTTTGCCTCTTAAGACAAAAGGCACATATGTACAAATCTATTTGAGATAAACCCTTCTCTGTCTTAGGCTTCTGCTGAGGCTGTCTAGGAAAAACACCACATGCGTCTTTAAAGCTTGTTTTCCCATAGAGTTTTCTGAGAACCTTCTAGTCACGCCCTTGGGTTTATCTTGTATTATTATTATCATTATTGGTGCATTGTAATCACATCATAGTGAGGTTCAGGGTGACAGAAACATACATGCACACAGCATTTATTGTACGTTTCCCTCCAGGTCCCACCTCATTCCTTTCCCCTCCCCATACAAAATATTGATGTTGATATCGATAACATCATACATGAACAAAGGATTATTATTATTATTTTGTGGTGCTGGGAATTGAACCCAGGGGAATTCTATCTCTGAGCTACACCCTCAGCCCTATTTTATTTTTTATTTTGAAACAGGGTCTCACTAAATTGCTGAAGGCCTCCCAAGTACTGGGATTACAGGTGTGTGCCACCACACCGGCTGGCTACAAAGGATTATTTGAACTGTTTCCATGGTCAGACCTCCCCTTTCCCCTCCCTGCCTCCCTCATATCCTTTTCCACTATTCTACTTGTGTCTCCCTCATTGTCTGAAGTCCTCCGTTTCCCAGTTTCTCTCCAGCTTCCACACATGAGTGAAAACATAAGGCCCTTCACTTTCTGTGACTGGCTGATCTCACTTAGCATAATATGCTCCAGGTCCATCCATTTTCCTGCAAATGACATAATTGAGTTTTTCTTTATGGCTGAGTGTGATAGTTAATCTAAGTTGTCAACTTGACCTGATCATGACACACCCAAGATTATGTGATTTTGGGTGTGTAACAGCAGATTAAAGAGAAAGCCCTGCCCTGAATGTAGGCAGCAGAATTCTGATAGGTGCGGACTTAGATAAAAAGGGAGAAGCCGCGTAGATTGGGCGCGACTCGTTCCGAGGAAAGCAGATCTGC
>PVJS01044181.1:0-16763 GCA_004027185.1 Glis glis | reverse complement strand
TGAGGCTGGCCGCGAACCCGGATCCTCCGGTCTCCGCCTCCCAAAGTACTGGGATTACAAGTGTGCGGCACCACGCCCGGCTTCCAGCTTCTTTCCAAATACTTCCCATTATCTGAATTCTTCATGGAGTCTCTCTTTGATACACTGACCTTTCCCTCTTTTTTTATTTCAGTACTGAAAATTGAACCCAACCCAGGGCTACTCTACCACCAAGCTACATCCCCAGCCCTTTTTATTTTATTTTTGGTACTGGGGATTGAACCCAGGGGCATCCCACCTCTGAGCTACATCCCCAGTCCTATTTTATTCGTTTTAATTTTGAAATAGGGTCTCACTAAATTGCAAAGGTCCTCACTAAGTTGCTGAGACTGGCTGCAAACCTGCAGTCCTCCTGTCTCAGTCTCCCAAGTACTGGGATTACAAGCGTGTGCCACCACGCCTGGCTATTTTATTTTTTTAAGTAAATTTTACATAATTTTAAGCATATCACCAAATTGGAAAGTGTTACTTAAAACTTCACAGCTATATTACTTTTTAGCTTTATATATGTCACAACTCATTCCCAGATTAGAATTCCTTTGTCCTTTTGTTTGAATTAAGTAGACAATAAGTACTTGTAAATGAATGAATTAAAGGATAAAGATAAACTGATGATGGGAAAAGGATAGTTTTAAATAATTATAGTGGCAATTTAACAGATCTATTAGGTAAGAAAAGAATCTTCTTACTATGAAATTTGCTCTACTTTGGTATTTTTGCAGTGTTTTATTCATACTTTTTATTACACTTAAAATATTGGATTATAATTTTTTTCCTTAACTGTCTCTTAAACTAAGCTGAAAGTAACTAAAGTGCAGTGTTTGAATCTTATTCCTTCTTATATTCCCGGTACAGTAGCAGGTGTCAAGTTAATGTTTGTGAAAGAGCAAATGACAACTGACTTTTACCCCTTATAAAATGGATGTATCTAGCTGGGGCATGGTGGCACACACCTGTAATCCCAGTACTTGGCAGCCTGAGACAGGAGGATCACAGGTTCAAGGACAGCCTCAGCAACTTAGCAAGACTCTCAGTAACCTAGTGAGACCCTGTTTCAAAACAAAAAATAAAAAGGTCTGGAAGTGTAGCTTGGAGGTAAAATGCCCCTGGGTTCAATCCCCAGTATAAATAAATAAATATAAAAAGGATATATCTCCTTACTCCTTCTACCTTAAATATAACGCTTTTATTCAGCTTTTCTTCTAATCCATCTATTATAGAAACAATGGGTGAGGCTGGCTGGTTATTTTAGATTAAGAGACACAGATTATTGTAGTTTGGAGGAATACCTATACTCTCAGGTATAATTATTAATTAATTTAATACTTAAGGCAGTAGCAACCTAGCCCATCCTTGAGCAAGGAAATAACATGAAGGTAGTAAAGAGCTATTACTCTGTCAGTGACAGGCCAGATATAAGGCTATTGCATTAATCTGAGGATAAGGGCTTATGAACATGATGAATGGTAATTGAAATAATAAAGAAAAAAGGGAACACATATACAAAAATTACTCAAAATAGATCAAAGATATGGATCATTATATTTAATAAGAGCTAAAACTATAAAACTCTTAGAAGAAAATTTAGTGTTAAATCTTTTTTTTTTTTTTTGCGGTACCGGGGATTGAACCCCGGGGTGTTCTACCTCCGCGCCACACCCCCGGCCCTATTTTTTTATACTTTATTTTGAAACCGTGTCTCACGAAGTTGCGGAGGGCCTCACTAGGTAGAGAGAGAGAGAGAGACAGGGAGGGGGAGAGAGAGAGAGACAGAGAGCTGAGGCTGTCCGCGAACCCGGATCCTCCGGTCTTTGCCTCCCAAAGTACTGGGATTACAAGCATGCACCACCATGCCTGGCCTAGTGTTAAATCTTAATGACCTTATACAATTATTGCTTAAATATGATATCAAAAGCACAAACGACAAAAGGAAAAATAGATAATTGGATCCATCAAAATAAAAGACTTGGCTGGCAGTATAGCTTAGTGGCACAGAACACTTGCCTAGCATGCACAAGGCTCTGGGTTTGATTCCCAGCACTGAAAAAAAAATCTTTATGCATCAAAGGATATTATCAAGAGTGTGAAAGACAGCCTACAAAATGGGAGAAAATATTTGCAAGTAACATATCTGATAAGGGTCTAGTATCCAGAATATATAAAGAATACTTAAAATTCAACAATGAAAAGACAGACAGCCCAACTTAAAAATAGGCAAATAGCCAGGTGCAGCAGTAGCTCATGCCGATAACCCCAGTACTTGGAAGGCTGACATAGGAGAATTGCCTCAGCAACCTAGAGGGACCCTTTTTCAAAAATAAATAAATAAATAAATAAACAAACAAATAGGACTGGGGGCATAGCTTGGAGATAGAATGCCCCTGGGTTGAATCCCCAGACACACACACACACACACACACACACACACACACACAAAGGCAAATAACTTGTATAGATATTTCTCCAAATAATATATACAAATAACCAACAAACACGTGAAAAGATGCTCAACATTACTAGTCATTAGGAAAATGCAAATCAAAACTAAGATGAGAGTCTACTTCATACCACTAGGAAGAATGTGGAGAAATAGGAACTCCCACACATTGCTGGTGGGAGTGTAAAATGCTGCAGCTCACTGTGGAAAGCAGTTTGATGGTTCTCAATAAATTAAATGGAAAATTACCATATGATCCTGTAATTCCACTTCTTTGCATATACCTAAAAGAATTGAAAAAATAATTCATTATAGCTGGGCATGGTGGCGCACACTTGTAATCCCAGTACTTGGGAGGCTGAGACTGGAGGATCACAGGTTCGCGGCCAGACTCAGCAACTTAGTCAGGCCCTCCTCAACTTAGTGAGACCCTGTTTCAAAATAAAAGAATAAAATAGGGCTGGGGGTGTAGCTCAGAGGTAGAATGCCCCTGGGTTCCATCCCTAGTACCTCCTAAAAAGTTCATTATAAGAAGATCAGAAGGACATATACTGAAAGGTCATCTGTGGATATTGAGGTTTTAAGTAAAATTTAAGAGTGTTCTTTTATATGTATTTTCTGAGTTTTCTACTTTGAAAATAAAATATATTTGTTACTCAAAAAGAATAACCAGTAGTATTTTCTTTTTTTTGCGGTACTAGGGGTTGAACCCAGGGGCATTCTACCTCTGTGCTACACCCCCGGCCCTATTTTTTTATACTTTATTTTGAAACCGGGTCTCACAAAGTTGCGGAGGGCCTCACTAGGTAGAGAGAGAGAGACAGAGAGAGAGAGAGAGAGAGCTGAGGCTGGCCGTGAACCCGGATCCTCCAGTCTCTGCCTCCCAAAGTACTGGGATTACAAGCGTGTGCCACCATACCCGGCTTACCAGTAGTATTTACTACAAGAAAAACAACCACAGTCATTATAAAAATCTAGAAAAAATTTAAATAAAAAATAAAAATTATTTAGTATCCCTCTACTTAATGAAAAGTACTATAGTTGGCATATTTTCTTTCATATACATTAGTGCTTATTCTTGCACTCACTGTATGTATATATAATATATATGCATGTGAATTATTAAATCCACAAAACTACATAGTATATTAATTACTTCAATTACTATAAATTAATTACATTAATATTTATTATAAAAGGATTACATGACCATTATGAAAATTTAAAAGGTAAAACAAATAGTACTTTATGAAGTACAAGGCCCTGTTCTCCTAATCTTACTCCAATCCCACTCTAAACAGTTATTGATATTGATATTGTTCCAGAAAAGTTTGATTATCACATATACACACATACCTTCACATGTAATTTATAGTTAGTTTTACCTACATTGGATCATACTACTTCTACTGTTCTGAAATGTACATTATTTATTTTTAACATATATTAGAAAATTTTCTATGTTATCAAATATAAATCTCTTCAGTAGTGTCAGAGTTTTAAATAGTATAGTTTATCATAATACATTTAGCTAGTCTTTTTTTTTTTTTTTTGGTACTGGAGGTTGAACCCAGAGTCATTTTACCTCTGAGCTACACCCCCAGTCCATTGTATTTTTTGTTTTGAAACAAGGTCTCACTAGGTTACTGAGCGTCTTGCTATATTGCTGAGGCTATACTTGAACCTGCGATCCTTCTGTCTCAGCCTCCCAAGTACTGGGTTTACAGGCATGTGACACCATGGCCAGTTTAGATAGTTTGTTTGTTTGTTTGTGGTACTGGGGATTGAACCCAGAGACATTCTACCTATGAGTTACACCCCCAGCCCTATTTTATTTTTTATTTTGAAACAGGGTCTCACTAAATTGCAGAGGGCCTCAAAAGTTGCTGAGGCTGTCCTTGAACTTGCAATCCTCCTGTCTCAGCCTTCCAAGTACTGGGATTACAGGCATGCGCCACAGCACCTGGTTGATAGTCTCTTATTGATGGATATTTAAGTTTCTTCCCAGAGTTTTGGGGGGTCTATTAGAATAATGGTAAAGAAATCCCCCATTCATGTCTCTGAGTTCTTGTCATAGTATTTCACTAGAGATCTGTGACATTTTAATGGAAGAAATGATGAGGCTTGGTAATGGGTTGGTCAGAAGATTGGTATTGTGCACTCAACCAGGAGTTGAATTGGAGTGGGGCGGGGGGCCCACACACATATTCCCAGTACTTAGGAGGCTGAGACAGGAGGATCACAGGCTCAAGAGCATCCTCAGCAACATAGTGAGACCCTGTTTCAAATTTAAAAAGTAAAAAGGGCTGGGGGTGTAGTTCAGAGGTAGAGCCCCCCTAGGTTCAATACCCAGTACAAAAAAAGAAAAGTTGAATTGGGCATCAATTTATACTAACCAGTGTGTGTGTGTGTGTGTGTGTGTGTGTGTGTGTGTGTGTGTGATAGTGGGATTGAACCCTGGGGGCATTCTAACTTCAATCTACACCCCCAATCCTTTTTTGTTTTGAAACGGAGTCTTGCTAGGTTGCTGAGAGTTTCACTCCATTGCTAAGACTGCCCTCGAACCTGCAGTCCTCCTGCCTCAGCTTCCCAAGCAGCTGGGATTACAGGTATGCACCACCCTGCCTATCTTATACTAACCAAATTTATAACTCTGAATTATAAACCAGGATGCCACTTCATTACATTATAGTAGCAAGTACTATCTGTTTATAAGACAATAGAAATTCATTGTCTAGGACATCCCTTCCTTGGTTATTAATTATCCAATAACCAGAAAGTTATCCAATAACCAAATGTTTCAAAATAAGGAGGTTCTGTACTAAAGAGACTTTTTCCAAGCCCTGAAGGTTGAGTCATCCTTCTTCCCTGAACTATTCACCTATCACACAGAATGCAAGGCTTGTACCTTTCAGTTAGGTGTCTTTCTCTTGGACAGTGCTGGAAGCACATTGATATATTTGTAATCATTTCTATTTTTAAAGACAACTTTCTACTGAACTTGCCCTTGTTATTTATGACTTCAGTTTTTGTCATTTGGGGCTCTATCTCACTTTGGGATCAGCAGTGTCCTGTCCACTAGTTGGTTTCTCTGGATGAATTCTGTGCAGCATTAATATCATACTATTTTTTTCCTTCTCTTAGCTCTTCCAGCTCTCAAAGGGGCTGAGGGGGAATGAGAAACAGCACTCCTTCTTTTTCTCCTTTAATCAGTTCTTCAGCCACTTTGTCTCAAATGGAGAAATCAGTCATCTGGAACCATCAGGCTTCCATGCTGTAAGTGGTGACCCAGAGGAGGAAAAGCGGGCAGTCTGGGCTTTTAAGGGCTCTTGGCTTAAATTTCTACACAATGGTAGAAGAAGGGGGTAGCTATTTCAGTAGTGAGTGATTGTGTTCTCCAAGGCTAAATCTATAAATATTAAACGCCAATTTCATGGTGGTAAATGCCACTAAATTCGATTGCTTTTAAAACTCCACATAACCCTGGCAAATATAATTTCAGCTCTTTTCTCACACTGTGGCATCCTTTACTTACTTTATGCTTTGACAGAGAAAGAACGGAACAAGCTTCATTTTGATTCATGAATGTTGTTTTTATTCTAAATGCCCCATGTGAGGGGAATGCAAATGGACACAAGATATATGCAAATTCACTTGCATTCCCAGAGAAGGCAAATGAGGCTTAGTTCTTAGTTAGATTCATTGATCAGGCTCCCTGGGTGAGAAGGCTAAGGAAAGAGGTGTCTGTAACTGAATTACAGAGAACGTCATGTTTGAGAAGGGAGAGGAGAGATGTTGGCTGCCATACAGCTCCCTGCATTCCAGAACCTGCATATGAAAGTGAGCGTAGCTGCCAAGGCGAGTGAGGGCGCTCAGTCAAAGAGGGGCCTTCACTGGCATGAGGGCGCCCAGGGCACGGTGTGCATACAGCAGGACCAAATGGGATCTCCAACTTTTCTGCTTTAGGTCTTGACCTCCAATCCCTGCAGAAATCTTTAAACCACCGATTATGTCTTCGTGCCTCTCCCTCCCTCTTCTATAAATCCAGGCCAGGACTAGAGTGAAGTAAGGCACAAAATTCAAGGGGAGCCAAAAACAAAAACAAAAACTCAGTATCTGAGATGAAAAATGTTTTAATGCAATTTTGTGTGTGTGTATGTGTGTGTGTGGTGCTGGGGATCAAACCTCTTGAGCAAGTTAGGCAAATATTCTACCACTGAGCTACATCGCTGGCCCAATGCAATGTTTTTTGAAAACTCAAAATTAGTGCAAGAAAATCCGTGATGAACAAAATATCAGCATGTTAAATACAGGCAGGAGTCTCCCTGTACTTTTTTTGTGTGTGTGGAACTAAGGATTGAACCCAGGAACATTCTACCTCTGAGCTATATCCCCAGCCCTATTTTTTATTCTTTATTTTGAAACAAGGCCTCACTAAGTTGTGGAGGGCCTCATTAAGTAGCTGAGGCTGTCCACGAACCTGTGATCCTCCTGTCTCAGCCTCCCAAGTACTGGGATTACAAGCCTGTGCCACCACGCCTGGCTCTCCCTGTATTCTTTTTTTTTTTTTTTAACGGTACTGGGGATTGAATCCAGGGGCATTCTACCTCCAAGCTACACCCCCAGCTACACCCCCAGCCCTATTTTTTTATTCTTTATTTTGAAACAGGGTCTCACTAAATTGCAGAGGGCCTCACTAAGTAGATGAGGCTGGCCGCGAACCTGGATCCTCCAGTCTCAGCCTCCCAAGTACTGGGATTACAAGCATGCACCACCACGCCTGGCTCCCCTGTACTCTTAAAACCCTGCTTCAGTCACCTCATCCTCAACCTGACCCCAATTCCAATTTCCAGAGCAGTTGTCTAGCTGTGGTTTTCTGATTGTGTGTGTATGTGTGTGTGTGTGTGTGTGTGTGTGTGTGTGTGGTACTGGGGATTGAGTCCAGGGACATTCTATCTTCATGCTACACCCCAGCCCTTTTTATTTTTATATTGATTGATTGATTGATTATGGTACTGGGGATTAAACCCAGCAGCATTCTACCTCTGAGCTATATCCCCAGCCCTATTTTACTTTTTATATTTTGAAACAGATTTTCACTAAGTTGCAGAGGGTCTTACTAAATTGCTGAGGCTGCCACCCCTCAACCTGCAATTCTCCTGTATCAGACTTCCAAGTACTGGGATTACAAGCGTGCACCACCACACCCTGCTTTATTTTTTATTTTGAAACAGAGTTTCATTAGGTTGCTGAGAGCATCACTATGTTGCTGAGGCTGTCCTTGAACCTGTGATCCTCCTGTCTCAACTTCCCAAGTACTGGGACTACAAGCATGGGCCACCTTGCCCTGCTAGTTTTTTGATTTGATATGTGAAGCTATTACATAAAAATATTATTTATCTGAGCTGGGTATGGTGGCATATGCCTGTAGGCCCAGCCATTGAAGAGGCTGAGGCGGAAAGATCGCTTGAGCTCACAAGTTCAAGACCAGCCTGGGCAACATAGCAAGACCCTGTATAACACACACACACACACACACACACACACACACACACACACACACACATTGTGTGTGTGTTACAGTGTAGTGACACCATAAGAATTTTAGAGTTATGTACATTCAACTACACATACCCAGCAAGAATGAGGGAGGGAAGGAGAGAATTTAAATTTTGCAGGAGGATTGCAGGTTTGAGGCCAGCCTTGGCAATTTAGTATGACCCTGTTCCAAAACAAAAAATAAAAAGGACGAGGTTGTAGCTCAGTGGTATAATGCCCCTGGGTTCAATCCCTAGTACTGAAGTTTTTTTCTGAAGGTGAATCTCAGTCATTCCTCTAGAGTGAACATACGAAATATATGTCTCTTTTGTTTCCTTACAAATCTATGTCTACAGAGGTGCACTTTGTGAACAATTTAAGGGAATTTTAGGGCAACTTGTCTATGTTTTGATTTTTTTCTTACACATTTGAGAACCACCCCCCATTAGATGCGTCTCTACCATACAGTAAAAAGTCATTATTGCTAGGATGTCTTTTATAAGAGTGTTTTTCAATTATTTAACGCATTCAAATATTCTCTTCTCCCAACTAAATTGACCTTCTATGAAGGAAAATGTGAAGTCATAGCTATCACACAATGTTTACACTTAACCTTTTCTCCTCAGGACTTACAGAGGATATCAGTTAAGACCATGGGCTCTGGAGGTAGACTTCTTGGGTTCAAATTTTAGCTCTTCCTCTTATCAGTTGAGTGACCTTGGACAAATGACTTACTAAGCCTCAGTTTTTCTCATCTGTAAAATGGGGATAATAACACTGACCTTATAGGGATACTGGGAGGATTAAATGGAATAATGTATGTAATGTGCTTAGTCCAGTGCCTAGTATTTAGTAGGTACTCAATGCACATTAGCTATTATATTAGGTCTAGGGTTGCATGTTGCAGGTAAGCCTGCCCTGTGTGGAGTTGTCACTAAAAACAATGACTATAGACTATAATGGTAAAGTCCAAACACCCATCCTTCTAACAGATATCTGGTCAGTATGTGATTCTAGTTATGAGGTCTTTTCTGCAATAATATATTTAGTAAACTTATAGACTTGAACAATTACTAACTTCTAAAGACCACAAAGAAGTGATAGAGTATGATGTTAAGAAATAGACTTAAATAAAAATTGGGCCCCTTATTAATTTCCATTTACAGCCATCAACTACTCTTTAGTTCCTGGTTCTGTTTCCAGATGTTAATTGGAAATAACCTACCCCTCCCATGCCCCTTAACAATCTAATTATGGTTCCAGTGAGGCTTGTTTCAAACACCAGCTTTGGCACTGGGGCACAAAGATTTTAGCAGCTTGACAAAAAAGACCAGATGAGCAGTTTTCTTGTTTTCAGCTTTCACTTGCTTTTATTTGGTTGGTGCTTAGTCCTCATTCTATCAGATTTCATTATCCTCCCAATTATTTTATTTCGCTTTTTCTCCTGGCAAAAACTTAGAGGGAAAGATAAAAAGAGAACTGTGACTATACTGTGCACATTCCCTTTTCTAACCAGAGCTCTCCTTGGTAGTCAGTTTTGCAAACTTAAGCTAAGAAATTCCCTAGTTGCAGCCGGGCATAGTGGCGCACCCTTGTAATCCCAGTACTTGGGAGGCTGGGACCGGAGGATCCGGGTTCGCGGCCAGTCTCAGCTACTTAGTGAGGCCCTCTGCAATTTAGTGAGACCCTGTTTCAAAATAAAGAATAAAAAATAGTGCTGGGGGTGTAGCTCGGAGGTAGAATGCCCCTGGGTTCCATCCCTAGTACTGCAAAAAAAAAAAGAAAAAAAAGAAAAAAAAGAAAAAAAACCCTAGTCTCTATCACTCCTTTCTAATAATGGCTTAATATCATTATAATTGGTTTCTCCAGAGCAGGATCAGGAAACTACAATCCACAGGTCTGCCATTTGTTTTTGTAAATAAAGTTTTATTGGAATGTAGCTGTGCCCATTTGTTTACTTATTATTGTCTATGGCTGCTTTCCTGCTACACTGGCAGAGTTGAGTAGTTGAAACAGAGACCATATGGCTCATGACCAAATCACCTCTAATGGTCTCACCTCTCAACACTGTTACATCAGGGATCAAGTTTCCAACCCATGAACTTTGTGGGACACATCCAAATCAAACAGCTTTAACCCTTATAAATACCTCAATAAAGAAAAGAAGAAAGCATAAAAATAAGGATGAATAAATAAAACTACATGCAATAAAAGCATGCAAGGGGGAGGAAAATTTGCATTATAAATAAAAACATCATAGAATTGTAGTAATAAGTCAAATACAGCAGCAATTTAACTAATTAATTAATTAATTACAGCACTGGCATTGAACCCAGGGATGCTCTACCACTGAGTTACACCCCTAGCCCCTTTTATTTTTATTTTGAGACAGGGTCTCACTAAATTATGGAGGCTGGCCTTGAACTTGTGATCATCCTGCCTCAGCCTTCTGAGAGTGGGGATTACAGGCATGTGCCACTATGCCCAGCTATCTGCAATTTAAGTATATAAAAAGATTACACTTGTGAGCTAAAATCAGAACTTTTCATATTAGAAACAAATTTACTATATATTATTAACCATAGATATAACTAAAACATAAAGGCATACAAAGGTTGAAAGTAAATGAATGAAAAGTATATGATGGATAAATATCCAAAAGAATTCTAGTGTAGCAATAGTAATGCCAACCAAAATAAACTTTAAGGCGAAAAGCACCATTAGGAATAATTTTTTATTTTTTGCTTATTTACTTTTAGGAATAATTTTTATTTTTTATTTTATTTTATTTTTTTGTGGTACTGGGGATTGAACCCAGGGGCATTCTACCTCTGAGCTACACTCCCAGCCCATTTTTTATTCTTTATTTTGAAACAGGGTCTCACTAAGTTGCAGAGGGCTTCACTAGATAGCTGAGGCTGGCCATGAACCTGCGATCCTCCTGTCTCAGCCTACCAAATACAGGGATTACAAGCGTGTGCCACCATGCCCTGCTCGGAATAATTTTTATTTGTAAAAATAAATAATAGCCGGGCATGGTAGTGCACGCTTGTAATCCCAGTACTTGGGAGGCTGAGACTGGAGGATCGCAGGTTCATGGCCAGCCTCAGCTACTTAGTGAGGCCCTCCTCAACTTAGTGAGACCCTGTTTCAAAATAAAGAATAAAAAATAGGGCTGGAGGTGTAGCTTGGAAGTAGAATGCCCATAGGTTCAATCCTCAGTACCGCCAAAAAAATAAATAAATAAATAAAAAATAAATAATAAAGGAATAAGTCACCAAAGAGATATACATATCCCTCTTACATACCTCTTCACTATATGCAAAGCAAAAATGTCATTAACAAACTTGCAAGAAGTTTACAAATCCACAATCACAATGAGAGATTTTTTCATTATCATATTTCCTACAGAAATAGAAAAAGTTGCTTGTAATCCCAGTACTTGGGAGCCTGAGACAGGAGGATCGCAGGCCCTCTGCGACTTAGTGAGACCTTTTTTCAAAATAAAGAATAAAAAGTAGGGCTGGGGGTGTAGCTTGGAGGTAGAATGCCCCTGGGTTCAATCCCCAGTACCACAAAAAGAAAAAAAAAAAGGAAAAATTGACAAAATATTTTAAAAGAATATAGAAGATAAGAAAAACACAGTTTTTTTTTTTCAGTACTGGGGATTGAACCTGGAGCATTCTACCTCCTAGCTACACCCTCAGCCCTCTTTTTAATTCTTTATTATTTTTTATTTTTCATTTGTTGCGGTACTGGGGATTGAACCCAGGGGCATTGTACCTCCGAGCTACACCCCCGGCCCTATTTTTTTATCCTTTATTTTGAAACCGGGTCTCATGAAGTTGTGGAGGGCCTCACTAAGTAGCTGAGGCTGGCCACGAACCTGGATCCTCCGGTCTCCGCCTCCCAAGTACTGGGATTACAAGCGTGCGCCACCATGCCCAGCTCCTATTTTTTTTTTTAATTCTTTATTTTGAAACAAGGTCTCACTAAGTTGCAGAGGGCCTCACTAAGTAGCTGAGGCTGGCCGCGAACCCGGATCCTCTGGTCTCAGCCTCCCAAGTACTGGGATTACAAGCCTGCGCCACCATGCCTGGCATTCTTTATTTTTTGAAACAGGGTCTCACTAAATTGCGAAGGGCTTCACAAGGTAGCTGAGGCAATCCTCCTGTCTCAGCTTCCCAAGTACTGAGATTACAATAGTGGGCCACCACGCCCAGCTTAAGAAAAACACAGTTTAACAAACATTATAACCAGAATCCTTCATCTAAAAAAGAGTACATGTTCATTTTAAGAATACACGGAAGCGGGGTGTGGTGGCGCACACCTGTAATCCCAGTACTTGGGAGGCTGAGACAGGAGATTGCGGGTTTGAGGCCAGTCTTAGCAAGTGAGACCCTGTTTCAAAATAAAAAATAAAATAGAGCTGGGCGTGGTGGCACACACTTGCAATCCCAATAGTTGGGAGGCTGAGATAGGAGGATCACAGGTTCACAGCCAGCCTCAGGTATTAGTGAGGCCCTCCGCAACTTAGTAAGACCCTGTTTAAAAAAAAAATGGGGCTGAGGGTGTAGCTCGGAGGTAGAATGCCCCTGGGTTCAATCCCCAGTACCGCCAAAAAAAAAAAAAAAAAAAAATAGGACTGGGCAAAATGTCCCTGGGTTCAATTCCCAGTACCCAAAACAACAACAATCCCCAAAAACAAAACAAAACAACAACAAAGAAACCCTAAAAACATAAAATTGGCTATAAAGCCAGTCTCAAGAAATATCAAGTATTGGTTTCATGCTCACCACATTATTTTTTTAACAATAATAAAATAAAACTATAAATCAACAACAAAAAGCCCTATACAACACAACAGAGTGACTAAAAGCTTTTGGCTTAAGCAACTGGGTGCCTGGTACTAGTGTCATTTGCTGAGATGGAAAAGAATAAAGGAGGAAAAGGTTTTCTAAGCTGAGTAGAAATGGGGTTAGAGGTAAAATGAATCAGTTTAGTGATGTCTGGCCAACCAATGCCAAGTGAAGTATTGGGATAGAAATACCTCAGGGCTTCACCAGCCGCAGATTTAATGTGTCTGCTGTGACCACATCTCTTCTGGTCATTCTCTTCCTATTTGGGGACTTTGTAAATATAAGGTTGAAAATCCGATTTAAATTAATGTTGCCGGAGAACCAAGATGGCAGGGTAGCGAGAGGCAGCATGTTGTTGGCGCTCGGAGAGTTGGAGCTCGGCTGGCGGGAAGACTGCATCTTGAAAAGAAAAGTAGGGCAGCCAAAACTCAACAAAACAATGAGAGCCAAAGTGCAGCAGAATGCGAGGCAGTGGAAAGAGCGGAGGTCGGTAGGGAGTTCAAAGCTTTTCACCTGGTGAGCGGAGAGCGGAGACAGAGGCACTGTGTTGACTGAGCCACGCGGCTCCCGGAAACCTCCAGCAAAGAAACAGCTGATTCTTGTGAAACCAGCGATTACAGTCCACCATCGAAAGCAGTCGACTTTGGACCATGATGAAGCCCAAGTTGAACCAGATCCACACCTACAACGGCGATGACTCCAAAGGGTGGGATGCGAGCCTCAGCCCCCACAAAGAAAGCAATGCAGAGAGACATAGAAGAGGTGGCCAGGCACAGGAGCAGCCCAACATTGAGAAAAGAAGTGGGTGAAACACGGCCCCGCTGGAGTAACCTAGCACTGGCGCAGAACACCACAGCACTGAGGACATGGACAGACATGGCATGAACCACCCAACGAGAACATGGGTGAGTGAGATAAAGGGAGGCAGTGTGTAGCTGGCACTCTGAAACTCGGAAATCAGCCGGCGGGAAGAGTGCTTCTTAACAAGAAAAGGGGGGCAGACAAAACTCAACAAAACAAAGAGAGCCGAAGAGCAGCGGAGTATGAGGCAGCGGACAGAGCAGGGGAGCTAAACAGAACTCCACGCATTTCACCTGGTAAGTGTAGAGCGGAGGCGAAGGTGCCATCCATGCGGGGCCACGCCTACGCCGCGACTCCTAGACACCAACAGCAAAGAGACCGCAGATCCTTATGAAAACAGCAACTATAGACCACTATTGAATCTGATCAACTCCGGAACATGATGAAGCTCAAGTCAATCCAGACCCGCACCTACAACGACGATGGTTTCAAGGGGTGGGCTGTGCGCCTCTGCTCCAGCAACAAGTGCGATGAGGAGAGACAAAGAAGAAGTGGCCATACACAGGAGCAGCCCCACTCTGAGAACATGAGCTGGCAAGCCACGGCCCCCATGAGCAGCCCAGCACCGTCTTGGAACACCCCAGAACTGAGGACATAGGTAGATGAGACATGGCCCCCTCTACAGCAGCCCAGCACTGAGAACACAGGCAGGTCAGACCCCGGTCCTGCCCCCAGAGATCCATCCTGCACTGGGGACATGAGACAACCCCTTGGTCCCACCCCTATAGAACCCCTCTCCCTGGGCTGGGGACTCAGGGCGGATGAACCCTTGGCCCCACCTCCAAAGAACCCCTCCCCCTGGCACTGGGGACATGGGGCGGGCGAGCCCTTGGCCCCACCCAAGAAAACCCCTCCCCCTGGTGCTGAGGACGCAGGGCAGGTGAGCCCTCAGCCCCGCCCCCAGAGACTCTAGGTGCTGGGGATGCGGGACAGGTGAGCCCTCAGCCCCGCCCCCGGAGAACCCCTCCCTCCTGTGCTGGGGATGCGGGACGGGCAAGCCCTTGACCCCGCCCCGGAGACCCCCTGGCGCTGGGGATGCATGGCAGGTGAGCCCTGGGCCCTGCTGCTGGAGACAAACCACCAGCGCTGGGGACACAGGGTTGGTGAGCCCTCGGCCCCGCCCCCAGATAACCCCTCCCCCCAGCGCTGAGGACGCAGGGCGGGTAAGCCCTTGGCTCCGCCCCAGAGATCCCCTCACCCCTGCACTGGGGACGCTGGGGACGAGGTGCGAGGTGCGGGAGAGCCCTCAGCCCTGCCCCCAGAGAACTCCTCCCCCTGGCACTGGGGACAAGGGGCGGGCGAGCCCCCAGCCCCTCGCCGGAGAACCCCAGTGCTGAGGTCATGGGAGGATGAGCCATGACCCCACACAGGAGGAACTCCAGACAAAGAGAGAAAACCTCAGAGGAGGTAAGAAGGTGAACTAACTGGGGGAGAGGGAGGAAAGGAGAGGGAAACAAACTGGTGCACAGGATGGACATACACAAAGATATCAAAGTCAACTACTATGCTGAAAATGGGAAGAAGGGAGGGGGGCAAGGAGGGTGGGAATTGGGGAGGGCTAATTGACCGATGAGTGCATGTATATGTCAACCACCCTGAAATCCTTCAAGATGTATGATTGCAATGCACTAATAAAAAATAAAGAAAAAAATTAATGTTACCAATTAGTTGGTCATACTGCCACCGTGTGGTATATTTTAAAATAACAAGAGATGTACCTATTACATGATTTCTTAAAGAAAGCAAGTTATAAAACCATCACTTTAAGCCGGGAGTGGTGGCACATGCTTGTAATCCCAATACTTGGGAGGCTGAAACAGGAAGATTGCAGGTTCAAAGCCAGCCTCTGCAATTTAGCGAGGCTCTCAGCAACCTAGTGAGAACCTGTTTCCAAATAAGATATAAAATTGGGCTGGCAATGTAACTTGGAGATAGAATGCCTCTGGGCTCAATCCCCAGTACCAATAAATAAATAAATGAATAAATAAATAAATAAACAAATAATAAATAAAACCATCAGTTTTGTTGTTTAGAATATCATCATTCTTATCTGTATACTACATATTTCTTTATATATCTCCCAATAAAGTATTGACTTTAGTTCCCCCAATAGAAAACCTTAATGCACAGTAATTCTACAAATGGCTAATATTTGTTGAATGCTTATTATGTGCTAGGCACCACTGTAAGTTCTTTACCTGAACATCCAACTTAATCACAGCAAATCTATGAATGCTCTTATGTCTGACTTCAGGAAACTGAGGCATAGAAGAATAAATCATTCACTCAAAGCCACAGAGCTAGTAAATATCAGAGCTGGAACTTTGAATCTAGATAATATGGTTCTAGAATGTTCAAGTTTAACCATTTTGAACATTAAGGTAGAAAAAAATTGAAAGTAAATTTTAACAATAAGAAAATGGCCCGGTAATACTCTAGCGTGTTGATAGAACATTATGCAGACATTTAAAATGTTAGAGTCAAGCCGGGCATGGTGGTGCATGCTTATAATCCCAGTACTTGGGAGGCTGAGACAGGAGGATCCGGGTTCGTGGCCAGCCTCAGCTACTTAGTGAGGTCCTCCGCAACTTAGTGAGACCCTGTTTCAAAATAAAGAATAAAAAATAGGGCTGGGGGTGTAGCTCAAAGGTAGAATGCCCCTGGGTTCAATCCCTAGAACCGCAAAAAAAAAAAAAAAGATAGATTCAGCTGGGCGTGGTGATGCACACTTGTAATCCCAGTACTTGGGAGGCTGAGACAGGAAGATTACAGGTTCTCAGCCAGCCTCAGCAACTTAGCAAGGCCCCCTGTAACTTAGACCCTGTTTCAAAATAAAATAGGGCGGGTGGTGTATCTCAGAGGTAGAATGCTCCTGGATTCAATACCTAGTAACACACACACACACACACACACACACACACACACACACACATAACAGAGAGAGAGAGAGAGAGAGAGAGAGAGAGAGAGGAGAGAGAGAGAGAGAGAGAAGAGAAGAGAAGAGAAGAGAAGAGAAGAGAAGAGAAGAG
>PVJS01044180.1:0-16762 GCA_004027185.1 Glis glis | reverse complement strand
CATTAATATGCACAACCTAGGGAGTAGTGGGGACACAAAAAGGACTCCAATGACAACGGGGAACCCTCAGTGGTGCACAGGAAGGGGTACAAGGGAAGGGGAAGGGCAAGAAAGAAGTGAATCTATGGAATTACTATCATAAACAATGTGTACATATGAGATTATACCAACATCATTCTCAGTGCTACATGTGGGGGGGCACCAAGAGCTGTGTGCATGTATGTTAACACCAAACTGATACTCATTGTGATGTGAGACTACAATGCACCAATAAAAACATATTAAAAATAAATGAATATCTACCACCATCAAAATACTCTATGACTTACAGGTAAGACAGCAAGAACAAAGTGGGAGAAGAGTGAGTAGTCTAACGCTCTAACAGTTCTAACTCTAAACTTGAATTGCTGTCGACCACTCTTGTTGTTTGTTTATGTTTTTGCACAATCAAAAACATCCTTTTAGAAACATCTGTTACTATAATCTTAAATAAAATGTTCATTTTCATAATGTTTGAATCAAAATACATTTGGTTAAGTATGACAGGACATAAACAAGAGAATAAAAATAGCTTCTTTTTTTAGTTACTTTCTAATGTCTCATCAAAGAAAAGTTTTCAAAGCCTTAATACTTCCTAATGCATTATTATATTCTGCTAAGTAAAAGCATCTTTACATTTATAGAAGACTTTCAGAACCTGCTGCAATTTTTTAAATAGCCCTAAATGGATTCACAACTTGTACTTGGCGCGTCTTCAGCTATTCTTAGATAGGCACCTGGGTACAGAAGGATGGGCTATACTGAGGATGCGATTCATGTACCTGAAGACCCCAATTATAAGAAGATGTCACCTGGAATCACCAAACCAATTACTTGGAAAAAAGGAGCAGGATAATTTTAACAGCAGGAGAGAACAAAAAAGAAGTAATTATTGTGGCCCTATAGTATTTGTATGGGTTGCAAAGAACACTTTGTCAGGGGCTGTGAGAGAATATGCCCTGTTTACTGCACTCCTGATAGAGAAATGTTAATGTGTTTGAATCATTGTCAAAGAACACAGCTCTAGTGATCCTAAAACGAATGGCCATTTGTTGACATTAATGACTCTATTGAAGGCACAAGTTCTTGATTTTAGCAAATGATTAGATCCAATTATAAAAATTAAAATTAAAGTGTTTATCCACTGTACATAATTGTGATCATTTCCCCTGAAAATATTAGTCTCTGTTTTAAATTGCAGACATGGCATTCATCAATAGTTTTGCTTTTTAAAATCTAGGGAAACATTAAAAATGAAGATGAGACTACATGCTCAAAAAAAGAGATTACAATATATACCATGGAAAGATGTCCAACATATCATTTCTGAAAAATGAAATTATATGATTTTAAATGTCAAGTTTTAAATGTATGAATAAGTTTCCCATAATCCATCATCCAAAATAAATGATGTTATTTAGGAACTTCAGGAAGGCAAGCAAGCTAAAATCATGTTTCATAAATAAAAGGGTTTACACTCAAGTGTTAGCCTGTCAAGAACACAGAATGATGTTTAAAGATGTGTATGTAAGCTTTTGCTTCTTTTTTGGTGCTATCAAAGTAACTTCATATTTTCAAACTCTCCTCTCAAAGCCTATTCCACTTTTCATTAAAATTACCCAACCTGTTAAATAAAATTGAGGGAAATCTACATAAATAGTATTGATGAGAGAACAACAACAAAAAATCAAATTACTGAGCAGCAAATACAGAGTAATTCTATGTATAGGGATTTGATAAAGATACATATACTATGAATTTAAGAAGACACTCACATTGCACATATCAATGTTTTTTGACTTTTTTAGACGATATACCTAAATTAATTCTGAAGTTTTCTAATTTCACATTAGACAAATCCACATTTGTTTTAAAAGTAATCTCTGGACACATGTAGATATTAAAATCCACTGCTTCACATGGAGAAATCTTCTTGCCACACTCTCTCTACAGTCCACCCACTTTATATATCTTTTTATTCTAGTTTCATATTTTTCTCCTTAGTATCTTACACTGGCTAAAACAGCATGTACTTTATCTATGCATTATGTTTATTTTCTTGCTTTTCCTAAAGATTGTAATTCCAGGAAATAGATTATTTATTTGTTCTTTATTAAATCTCTAGGCCCAAAGCATTGACACAAAGGCAGGTACTTAATACATAGTAGTTGAATGAGGTAATATGTATAATTTCATTCACAAATTTATTAAAAAATGCCTACATACGCATACTAATATGATATAGATTACATAGACTGACAGTCCCTTCCTTATGTTTGTTCCCTTAACTGCCTTTCAAATAAAGGGAAATAAAAATACAAAAAACAAAATTTCAAAAGCTCATGAAGAATGCTGTTTATATAAATAACTGCTATTTTTAAGACACATGACAAAGTTTAAAGAGTGATCCATGAGAATGTTTGAAAAGTAATCTTTGAAACAACATAAGAACAAATGAGGAATATAATAGATTTATGATTGTAAGCATAATTGTTGCTGCCAAGTATGCATTTATCTGGCTTTCCAAAGTGCATTTCATTTCTATTACAGTCTTCAAAAATAAAGTAATTTCCCACGATGTGCGCACTGTTTGCATCCTGCTGAGGAAGACTCTATATCCAGAATGAAAAACATATCAGACATCCAGAAAGTTTCCCTTTTTTGAAATCTTGAGAATTTCCAAATTAAACTAGGAAACTATTTCACTCCCAAATTCTCTTTATGCTCTGACAGAATTAAAGGGTTGCGATGAGTATTTTGAAGTCATGCCTACCTTATATATGTATCTGAAGGAGATGACACATGGTTACCCACCCTTACAAGAGCATATTTGCTATGTTTATAGTATGTGGTCCTTTCTAAGCTACAATTTGTTGGACCAGAAATAGATACCAGAATCCATCCAGACTATGAATATTCTCTTAGGAATTTGAAATTGGGAATGATAAAATCCAGTTCACTTGCCCAGAATTTTTAAACTCACCAGAAACAAATTCAATATCCTTTGGATGGCACTTCATTTGCAAAGGGGAGCCAAAAAAGCAAATCTGCACAAAGAACGAAGCAAGCACGTAAAGCAAAAGAGAGGTGATGCACATTCTGAGAGGAGGATTTTCATTCTCTTTGATAAAGGTAACATACATTTGATTCTTCGGGTACTTTCCTCTTTTGATAAAGATCAAAGAGAACTTCTGTGCAGTTCAGCAAATATCTGCAACCATGTGGTAGTAATTTGCTAGCATAAAAGCCAAGCTGCCAGTCTAGTATGCTGTTTCTTTTATTTCTAATTACTGATAATTTTAATAAGGAATTGGTATATTTACCATGCTCCCTCATTTTTCTATATGTTGGTATATCTTTATGATGATTGCTAGTTTTCCTTTTTAATGTTATCACATAAAACACAGAATAGATCAGTATGTGTCAAATTTGGTTCTTTCCTCTATAATATAATCTTAATATTATGTTGCCTTTGATTCAGCACTATGATATTCATAACTTACTAATTTTATTGTAGAATAGAGACATAGTTATAATGATGAACCCAAAGATCTACTAGAAATAAATGATTAAAAGAGGCATTAAGAAACATGTATTTGGGAAGGAATTCATAGCCGCTGTATTATTGTTGATTAGAAAATTTAATAAAACAATCCTTTATTTGCATATTTCTTGCAGATATAATCTCATAATACATATTAGAAATAGTGTTTCTGTAGAAACACTATCAGTAATCATTACTAGTGTTACTTATACTAATACTAGTACTAAAATAGTTTCTACTACTACCATAGCAAACACTTATATAATAGCCACTATGTACCAACATTATAACATATTTGTCAGCTTTTTACTCTGTGACTAAAATACCTGACAAGAACAGTTTAGAGAAGGGAAGATTTATTTTGGCACATGATTTCAGAAGATTTAGTCTATGGTCAGCTGGCTCCAAGGCAGAAACATCATGGCAGAAAGACAGGAGAAAAGCTGGTCAGTTTATTATAGCAGCCGGGAAGCAGAGAGAGGAAGAAGAAAGGGGCTGAGAGAAGATAAACCCTTCCAGCGTGCACCCCAGTGACCTACTTCCTCCAACGAGGCCCCCACCTGCCGCATCTAAATCATAACATTACAGAAGTTCACTCAGAACTCAGGACATGAAGTCAGAGAGCACTGACTAATGTCGTTTATGTCTCAAGTTATACTATATTGTTTCAGCTGAGTAGAACGTTGAAATTATTTGAGAAAAATATTGGTAAATTTCAGAAGTTTTATCACACATGAGATGATGGGGATGAAAGTGTTTTCTGAAGTTTACAATATTATATACATTTAGTTAGTTGTATTATGCTCTAAATATATGCCCATTGGTTTTTTATTTTCATTAATAGTAAATACATTTTATCCTGCTGAAAAATTGTAAGTCATGACAAATATAAACTGCCTTCCAGTTACCATTTATGACTAGAAAGTACTACCATTTCAAACTCTTAGAGTATTTATCTCTGTTCACTATAGTGGTCAGGCAATCATTCAGGCCATACATTACATTAATTACATATATGCATTGCATTCCCTATATTACATTACATACATTACATTGAACTCATTGCATTAATATTTTTACATATATAATTACACATTTGAATTTCTATTTCCTATTAGTGTAGTCAGCATTGACATTTGGTGTAACAGATTCCTGAGTTTCTTCAATATGTTTTACATATAATCACATGAAATGAGAATCTCTTTTCCACAATTAATGATGCAATATACTCCTTTTAAATAAGGATTTTATCAGCCTATATAACTAATGGCAGATTCACCTAAATGACCAGTTGGCCTCATTAAATTTACCAACAACTCTGCCATCATCAATTCTAATTAAATTCTAAGTATGTCTTTTACCAACATGCAAACACATTTTCTAATTGGGAGGTGTCATCAGGAGTAAATTTAATGGTGCCAAGTTGGCTATTGATGTGATGTAGTGGTTTAGTGGGAAATCACTTGGTATTGGACATATTCCCTTTCCATCCCTCACATTTTTTGCTATTAGGAATTTCCATGTGACAGTTTGCTAGAGCAGTTCACACTAGCCTCTTCTATAGCATACTTACTGCATTTACCAGTGGCCATAGTTGTTTGCAGGGAGAGTGGTTAGCACAGCAGTTGAACTGAAATTAATGAAGCACTAAAGGAGATACTGGGTAGTCAAAACAGAGTATATGTGATAAAGAATTTGGCTGGGGATTTATCCTGGGGGAATTACTTTTTCTTCTGAGATATCACAGAAAGGTTGGAAGCCATCTGACCTTTATTTATTTGCTTATTTCTCTGTAGCATCTAGAATATACTGTCAAATGCGTAGAAGTTGGTTGACTGAATGAATGAATCACAGACATAGCTCACAGCATCATTTTCTGTTTCTGATCATCCAAGTAAAGAATGATGAACAAAAGGAATAATACCTAGTATTTGTTGAACTAATTATATAATGGTAACTAGAATTTTTCACATTTTATAATTTATGCTGTGTAATATTAAAGAGTGTAGCCAACTAAGATTTCAGAAAGAAACCAGAAACCACTACAGGTGTTTAATATTAAAATGTTAAACGTAAGAAATTAGGTTCTTCAGTCATTGGAAGTGTGTTGGAAGTACAGACTCCAGGATGTTTTGCAGGACAGACTCCAAGCCTAAAACAGGGCCTAACCAGCAAAGGAGTCACCACTCTGCCACAACTCCTCAACAGCCTCAGAGTCCCAGACTGGAGATCTCAATGGACAGCTTCGTAACTTTACTTGTTAGCCGAAAATAGTCAAAGCAGCTGGAAGATGTTCTCTGCAACATTTCTGTTCTCTAAATCTCAGAGAAGTGTGTTTAATTGATAGCAACTATTTTTTTTGGCATCAAGGAAGTCTAGAAAACACTATTTTTAGCTTTTCCAGTTTCATCTGTACAGGAAGGAACAAGGAAACTAGACAGAAGGAGATGAGACTGAGTTCCACCAATCATAGTCATCACAGATTTTATTATTCTCCTGTGCAGATATAGAGATCTTGAGCCAGCTAGGTTAAGCAACTTGCTCACAGTTGCAAAGTCACATGCAGGGAAGAAGGGATTCAAATTTAGACCTGTCAGTTCACAGGTGGCAGGATGTGCGGTAGAAGGGACAATGTGAAAGTTTCAGAGCTTCAAGGGTTCACAGAGCCACAATAAATTGGCCTCACTGGAGTGGTCAGTCTGGATGGTTTAGGTTACAGGGCAGAGGAATAAAGAACGCGGCAAATGTAATGCCAGCTCTTAAACTTCTGTTCAGAAGTGACACACATTATTTTCTCTTACTTAATTCACCAAAACAAATCATAAGGCCACATCTTAGTACCTTGGCACAGGATTGGAGGTGAATACATTTCTCTCAGAAGGGGGAACCATGCACTTAAGAACAAAATAGAGTTTATCATAGAGATTGTCTGACTCTAAACCCTGTAGTATTATCTACTGAAATTATAATTTTCTGTTCATTATAAACACTGTAAAAACAATCCAGATAAGCGGAAGTCCTGACCTCATAGAATAAGTCTCAAGTTGCTAATCATTATTCCTGCTCCAGGCTCAAATTTTGCATTGACGTGCTGCCAGTAATGGATTTTCTTCCTTTTGTGCTCTTTTCTTATTAGATACTCTTGAGAAAATCAGGGCAAAAGATGGTTTAAGAGAAGAGAAGAGAAGGAAATGAAGGTACTCATCTTCTGAGGATATGTATTCCCACAGCCAAGATGGAGCATTGTCTTTGATGAGCCAAGTGGTAGCAAGCAGGGCCATTCCAAGCAAATTCTATGCATTCGATTATCATAACAACTTAAAAGTTATATACTGCTATGTATTTCAAGTTTACATATAATGACACTGAAGCACAAAAACATCAAACAGCTTGCACAAAGTCGCCCAAGCTGTGTCAGCTTATATTTGAACCATAGATATCTTCCTCTTAGGGTCATAGTCTTAACGAATATGCCTAATGACCTTAGTGCTTTTACTTGTGCCAGGCATTCTCATAGGTTTGGGGGAGGCATTGATGGGCAAACAACACATGCTCTATGTCCTCATGGAACCATAGAATTTACAGTCTAGAAAGGAATACACACACACACACACACACACACACACACACACATATATATGTTTATGTGTATTTACATATATACACTTAAGAACAAAACAGTCTACCATAGCTATCTATATATCTCTTTCTGGAGAGAGAGAGAGAGAGAGAGAGAAAGAAGAGAAAAATATTTTAGGCAAGGGAAATAGCATTTGCAAAGGTCTTGAAATAGAAACAAATATGATAAATTTTAGATTCTGCACAGAAGTCAACATGAATGACATTTAAAAATAAAGGTGGAAATGAAAAAAATAAACAGAGAGCCTATGAGCAGGAATTTGTAGGGAAATTATAGTTTTGGTCTCCATCATTAGAGTAATAGAAATCCATAGAAGGACTTTGAGCTGCAGAGTGACATCATTTGTATTTTATCATCATCATGACTTTCTAAAAGTATCAACTTATTTACCTTGCCAGTTTCCACATATCCAAGAATCGATGAAAGCACCCCTTCACAGAATACTGACCTGCAACAGGAGAAGTCAGTCATGGAGAAGTCATTGTGCACGTTGGGAGTGGAGGGGACGAAGAGTGGGGCATGCTGAAAGTACAGTGTTCAACATGGAAAGCCGATGAATGATCATGCAGACATCTGAAGATCAGACCTGAATAGCTGTGGAGTCCACCATGTCACAGAAACAAATACCAGAAAGAATTTCACATTAAACTTAGCACAGCTATCCTGGAATTGTAAATAGGACAGTGAGAGGGAAAAAGGAGAGAGATAAAATTTAACCAAAAAGTTTAACCATAAGCAGGAAGCAATTTTCCTAGAGCTGTACAAATAAGCAAGAAAAGATTTGGCAAAGAGGAACCAAAACAAACAAACACCCTTTTAGCTAAAAGCTGTACCATATCCTTCTTTCCAGAAAGAAGCATTAAGCAATTGTTAGAACCAGGCCTCAAATATTAAATTAGGGTCAGAGACTGCCTTAATTTGACTTTCAGAAACTGCTATGCGTACATTTGTCTATAGTTCTTGAAAGAAACAATATCTTTGACTTGGACTATTTTGAACAGTCTTATCTGCAAATAAAGTATAAAATATATTTTATAAGCTGAGGGGGAAAGTGAGGCTCCTGAAAAACATAATTCAAGAAATAATCATAAGCCAGGCCTGGTGGCACATGCCTGTAATCCCAGTAGAGGAGAATTACAGGTTCCAGGCCAGCCACTGCAATTTAGCAAGGTCCTCAGCAACTAAAAAGACCCTGTTTCACAATAAAAAATAAAAAGGGCTGGGGGTGTAGCTCAGTGTTAAGATGCTCCTAGGTTGAATCCCCAGTATCAAAAAAGAATAGTGAAAAAGAAAACAAATAATAAAAATAAAGAAATGGCTGTAAAGCTCAAGAGAGCAAGGCAGCAAAAAGCAACTGAACTTTAGGAACACCTGGGACCTATAAACAAGATACAACCAGAATTTAGTTTCATTTTTGACTGCTGTTACTCTTCAGCTCTACAGATGGACTCTCTTAACTTGACAGGAAATATGGAATATAATATAATATGTATTATATTCCTATATTCCTATCTAGTCATTAACAGTGGGAAGATACTTCCTTATGCTATTTTCTTCCTTTTTTTTTTGGAGGGGATTACTGAGGATTGAACCTAGGAGCATTTTACCTCTGAGCTACATCCCTAGCACTTTTTATTTTTTATCTTAATTCAGGATCTCATTAAGTTGTCTCAAGTCTGTGATACTCCTGCCTCAGCCTCCCAAGTACTGGGACCACAGGCATGCCCTCTTTGTACTATTTTCTAATGACAAGTATCAAAATATAGGGGGAGTCTTTTAAGTACTTTGTATATTCTAGATATTAGTCATCTATCAGAGGAATGGCTGGCAAATATCTTCTCTCATTCAGAAGGCTCTGTCTTTAGAATCTCGGTTTCCTTTGATGAGCTGACACTTTTTAGTTGAATGCTGTTCCATTTATCAATTCTTGTTTTAATTTCCTAAGCTTTGGGGGTCTTATTGAGGAAGTTTCAACCTGTGCCTAAATGTTGGAGTGTTGGGCCTATGTCCTCTTCTAGTAATTTTAAAGTTTCTGGTATAATTTTACAGGTCTTTGATCCATCTGGAGTTGACTTTTATGCAGGGTGAGAGGTAGGGATTTAATTAATATTTTTCTACAGTTGGATAACCAGTTTTTTCAACACTATTTGTTGAAAAGACTATCTTTTCTTCAACATATGTGTTTGGAACCTTTGTTGAAGAAAATTAGCTGTAAGTGTGTGGATTTGTTTCTGTATCTTCTATTCTGTTCCATTGGTCTATGTGTCTGTTTTTGTGCCAATACCATGCTATTTATATTACTATAGATTTGAGTATAATTTGAAGTCAGGAATTGTGATGCCTCCTGCATGGTTCTTATTGCTGAGAATTGCTTTGGCTATTCAGGATCTTTTGTTTCTCCATAAAAAATTTAGGACTGGTTTTTCTAAGTCTATGAAGAATGACATTAGCATTTTCATAGTGATTGCATTGACTCTGTAGATCACTTTTGGAAGAATGGCCATTTTGATAATATTTATTCTGCCCATCCAAGAGCAAGTAAGATCTTTCCATCTTCTAAGATCCTCGATTTCTTTCTTTAGTGTTTTATAATTTTCATTATAGAGGTTTTGTTTTGTTTGTGGTACTGGGGATGGAACCTAGGGGCATTCTACCTCCGAGCTACACCCCCAGCCCTATTTTATTCTTTATTTTGAAACAGGGTCTAAGTTGCGGAGGGTCTCACAAGTTCCTCCTGTCTCAGCCTCCCAAGTACTGAGATTACAAGTGTGTACCACCATGTCCAGATATTATAGAGGTCTTTTATCTCCATGGCTAGAACCCAATCAAGAAATTGGCAACTGAACTAAATAGACACTTCACAAAAGAAGAAATACAAATGGCCAAAAAATAACATGAAAAAATGTTCAACATCATTAGCAATCAGGGAGATGCAAATCAAAAATACACTGAAATTCTATCTCACCCCAATTAGAATAGCGATCATCAAGAAGTCAAACAGCAATAAATGCTGCTGAGGGTGTATGGAAATAGAAACTCTTCTACACTGCTGGTGAGAATGAAAATTAGTGCAACCACTATGGAGATCAGTGTGGAGATTCCTCAGAAAATTGGGAATGGATCCACTATATGATCCAGCTGTACCAATCCTGGGTATCTTTCCAAAGGGACTAAAATCAGAATATTATAGTAATATATGCATACCCATGTTTGTAGCAGCACAATTCACAATAGCCAAATTATGGAACCAATCTAGGTGTCCATCAACACATGAATGGATTAAGAAATTATGGTATAAACACACAATGGAATTCTACTCAGCAATAAAGAACAAAATTATTTCATTTACAGGAAAATGGATGAACCTGGAGAACATTATGTTAAGTGAGATTAGCCAGTCACAGATAGTGAAGTGTCATATATTTTCTCTCATATGCAGAAGGTAGGGAATAATTGGGATATCAGAGGGACTTCATATAATGGAGAAGAAGCTCCAGTAGAGCAAGGGAGAGGGTCTAAGGGAAGGGGGCAGGAGAGGGAGAATCAATGAAGGAATCACTTCCATTTACAGTATGTACATATGTGAGAATACCAATGTCAATCTCAATATCCAATATGGGGAAGAGAAGGAGTGGGGAGGGAGTCAGGGGAAAGCTCACCAAGTGCTGTGTGCATGTATGTTACTATCACTGTGGACTACATTATGATATAAGACTATAATATCCCATTAAAGGATGAAAATATGAGGGAAGAAACTTATAACATATTGAATCAGGTACTTCCCATCATTACCATAGGATCACAGCCCCAAATATTATGATGTGAGGCACAGATATCCATGCAAATGCTGTGTTTGGGGGAGCAATATTTCAATTGTGGGGGAAAGAGGAGCCTCTTGGGAGATATATTTGTGGTTTCCTATTTGACCAGTAGACCTACTTTTCATGCTTCATATATTTGTGAAGATGTATTCTCTGTTTTCTGATCATCAATACTAGAATGCATGTCCCCTATTGTTGCTTTACCTATTCTCATATGGTAATGCAACATATGAACTCAATTTGTTTGTTTCTTGATCTCTACCCCCTTATGAAATGTTTCTTCAGGAAGAGCATTTACTTTGATGATATTAGTTTTGATGACATCAAGACTGACAAATAATACAATGTTAATAGAATTTATCTTTATTTCAACCGGATACATTATTGCAGGCACTGTGCTGAGAAATTTTTATATAGATTATCACATTTACTCTTGACAATAGCTATGAATTAGTTTCTATTATTACTGCCACTTTACATATTACAAAATTTAGATTTTATAAGTCTATGAAGGTCAAAACCATGACTGATGTGTGAGACGTGCCATTTGAACCCAAGAAGTCTGACATTACTTTTTATCATGATGCTAAAACATACTCTTTTGGCCTTAAGGTGCATGACAATTACATGACACAAAAATGAATCATCTCAGTTTGTTTTATAAAACTTCAATCATGAAAAATTATTATTTATTCAAAGAAGAGAACTTGATTAGTTCTGAAAAACTGGTGTATAATGACATTTGCATAGACAAGATGAAGACAGAAAACAATTATTTGCCTAATACAAGAGAAGAAAACAAGGTAACATGGAAGGCAGTTAAGTATTTTTGAAGTTTAACTGTGTCCGTCACCATACCAGAAATGTAAGCATATATAATTGCCTCTAATCTTTTCAATAAAAATATTGATTAGGTGATGATGATTAATTGATTCTAAGATACATATTTTAAATAGTCTAAAACAACAGAACTTTTAATAGCCAGCATTGGAATTATATCTGTATTTTGCCAATAATCATTTTTAATATGATAATATCAATTTATAACCATTCCACAATACCATATATGAAACTATAAGATACATCTATATGTAGAGCTTAAATGGGCTCAGTGATTTTTCTTTGTAACTAGAATGTTAGACTACAAATGCATATAGTAAGTATTACTGTGTATTGGCCAAAATATTTTATAGATGATACGCTTATCTTCATTATCTGTATTTCTAAAATCTGTTGATCAGAATCAGTCATCGTAGATATATTTGCAGTGTCAGTGGTCTTTCATCTTCTGGAATAAGCACATCAGAAGCCTTAATATTTGTCTCACATTGTAAATATATGAGATAATAATCTTAGCATACTATTGATTAAGTGACTTTTATGCTATAATGATGTGGCATTAAATTAAACACTGTTGAAGCAGAAAGGTAATGGCAAATTCTCACAGCAAAAATAATTTCTATGGCTGGAAGACAAAATAATTTGGATTAATATCGAGGTATACCACAAAATATACCAAAATTCAGTTTAATTTATAAATGATTTCCTTACTTGGAATGTCTTATCACATTGCTGTGAATTTACATCTCCATTTGAATCCACAATTTCCAGCAAATGAAAAATAGAATTAACTGAACTTTTGTATTATTTTGGTAACATTTAAGCTTTTAAGCTTAATTTTATTTAATCAGAGATATTAAAATGGGAATTCAGGATTTTATAAAACATAAGAGCAAAAACACTGAAAGATTAATGCTGCTTCTTTGTCCAGCACACAATTTAGAATTAAAAAAGGTGGTAAATCATACTTTCATTGAAAGGATTATGGAAAAATATTGGCTATCTATGGCCCTAGATAGCCAATCTTGATCATTCACACAGAATATATGACTATGATTATTTAGATATGGTGCAGCTCATTTGAAGATTATACAAGTATTCACATTCCTAATCTTTAGAAAAAATCAGAATCTATTAAAACCATTTGTAGAGAAATGCCAAAAGCTTTCTATAACTTTTGACATAAATATACTTTGAATTCTGAAGTTTAATACAAGTCCTGTTTGCATCTACAAATTACCAATTATTGTCATAATACAAAGTATAATATGAGCCACTTCTTAGCAAAAGCTGTCTCAGAAAGTTTTCCTACCTATTGTTGGTTTAACAGGGTAAAGTGTACTCAAAGTTCCATTCTGCTTCATAAAAATAAAATGTATTGTCCAACCTTACAGGTATTTTAAGAGTAAGTCCCTTCTCATAGCAAAACAATTCAATCTTTATTCTTCAAAATTGCTGTAATGAATACAGAGAACGTGTGCTCTCCTAAATAGACTCTGGATGACTAATGGTTTAACCTTGCCTCCATAAGACTGGCAGAAAATGATAATGCAGATACATGAAATGGCCAGGTGTTCGTGAAGACTGGGGATGGGGAGGGAGAGAGGGTGACCTCAGCAGATTGAACAAGTGATTCTTTATTAAAAGGGGATGCCGGCATTCTACTGCAGTCAATTCTGTTACTGAGAAATTTTGAGTCTATATTATCTATGGCCTTTCTTGATTTTCTAATACTGAGTAGCACTTACAAGGAATACTAGTGGACCACTAATTTTGCAAATTCTTTCTATATTCCATGCATTTTGAGGTGAAAAACACTATGATATTCACAGTCATCCCCAAGTTGAATTCACAAGTTAGAGACTAGGGACAACAGAGAGAAAATGTAAGAGGAAAAAGTAGACACGGATATTCTTTTATTGTACAATGCTAGTATTATTTGATATTTGTTTTCATTAGCTGCAATCAAATTAATATCTCAAAGCGATATAGAACATGATTTTTTCCCCCAAGAAGTGTTTCTGAATTAATTGCTGGGCATCTTGAAAGGATCAGTCATTTAAACGCGTTTAACAGGATATTGATTCATGCTGTCTAATTGCACGGTCATTTTCCTCTTGTATGAAGTCATTCTTTTTGACAGGACTCCTAACTTAGGGACATACATAAGATGGTCTGCTCAAGGACAGAACTCAAACAGAACACAGAAGCCCTCCAGGCTTTCATCCAATTGGAACAGCACCTTGAATATAAGCTTTGCTGCCGTGGGACCTGACATGTGGTGATTCTATTTACCTGGCTGGGACAAAAGTATGCAACTTCCTGTTTATTTTATGTTGTTTTCTTGTCCATAAAGTTGACTGTGGCACACTCAACTAGTTATCCATGAGAAACATGGATGAATTTGAAGTATTTATTAAGTAATCAAATGTAATCAAATGTAATCACAGAAAGTCAAGTAATCCAAGATTTAAAGTCATGCTTCAGAGATGGCTATGATTTAACTTTTCTTGATTCCAATGACTTGGTTAAGATGGCTACATTATTTAGGCCTTTGAAACCTGATTTAAGTTGAGTAAAAACAATTTTAAAAATAAAGAAAGCCAAGTGACAAGAGATGAAAGGAATGGATTGTAATTATCTATCATACTGAGATATAGAATGGTAGGAACATACATGCACGCAACTCTTGGAGCATTTACCTCTGGGCCCTGCTCCCTTCTCTGCCCTTCCCCATACATATGTTGAGATTGGTATTGGTGGTTCAACTATTACAATCTTTATGTCTCTGTCTCCCCTCCTCCCTCCCTTAAACCCCCTCCATCACTCCATTGGAGTCTCTGATCCTCCATCTGAGGTTACCCTTGTCTTCCCATTTCTATCTAGCTTCCATGTATGAGAGAAAACATACAACTATTTGCTTTTTGAGACTGGCTAATCTTGCCTAGTATAATCTCAAATTCCATCCATTCTGCAAATATCGTAATTTATTCTTCTTTATATAAAGCAATCTATTAGGCAGGACTAAATTTTAGTAATATTTTCTATTATGGAAATGACCACAACATAAGTTGCTGAATATATATATATATATATATATATATATTTTTTTTTTTTTTTTGCGGACCGGGGATTGAACCCAGGGGCGTTCTACCTCCGTGCTACACCCCTGGCCCTATTTTTTTTATACTTTATTTTAAAACTGGGTCTCACGAAGTTGAGGAGGGCCTCACTAGGTAGAGAGAGAGAGAGAGAGAAAGACAGGGAGAGACAGAGAGAGAGAGAGCTGAGGCTGGCCGCGAACCGAGATCCTCCAGTCTTTGCCTCCCAAAGTACAAGTATGCGCCACCACGCCTGGCCTGAATAAATATTTAAGCAAGAAGGAATATCTCAATATGTGTCAACTTGTCTAGCTATTTGGGACCCCTCTTCAGAAAATAGTGTATATATTCTGAATTTACCTATGTATTTCAATAGAAAGGAAAAATCATACATAATCCTGTATTCAAAGAAGTAAAATTTTGTACTAATGCCACAAGCAAAGGTACTGAGAGTAGAGACTTGTAACTATAAATCATGAACCATTATTCCATGGACCTCAAATTTTCCTTCCATAAGTGTATTTTCATGGAAAATGATAATTTTTGCAGACCTATAAAAGGAATACCAAAACCTCTAACATAACTAGAAATTGAGAATTTTTCTTTATGCATTCGTGTATTATACATAATAGAAAAAAACGCCCAGTGTCAATATTTAAATACTAAGGAGCCTTGATTGGCAATGCACTGAAGATACCTTATAAAAACAGCGCTCACCTTGGGAACCCTCTAAGGTCACTGGGACCTCGTTTTGGCATATTATTAGCTGCCATAGTGATGTGTTAAAATAACTTAGGGCTATAGCAACTCAAAGGTTTGAAATTTTAAAAACACAGTTTAAGTTTTATATTACTGAAATCACATTTACAATCTCAGCAGTAACTGGATGTTGTTAGAAATGGAATGATAGTGCAGTATTTATTAAATTGGATTTGAGTTCACTACCCTTTCATGTTATTAAAATATGAAGTGTAATAATTAGGAAATTGTCAAATGATAAAAATATTTTTCTTTCAGCTTCTTTCCTAGTTTTGATACATGATCAAATTCTTTATGTGACTATTTGAAAAATGGTGTAATATTATTAAATTCTAAAGACAACTTACCTCTGGGATTATGAAGCAAGTACACATATATATTTCAAGATGAGATGGATATTAAGTTGAATATTTTTTTACTGGTCAGATATAGACTGATACAAAGCATCCCCATTAAAGTATATATGTTTTCTAGTATTATAACACTGCTTCAATACATGATCTGTTTTGCATAGGAAATCAGCAGTTATAGGGCCCACAATCGTGTTGTCTCCAGAGTCTGTACTTATGTATTTTCATCAGTAAAAGAAGCACACATATACATGCAAACATACATATAAATTACATGTACCCATCATTATACGAATAAAGTGGACAGGTAAAATCATATAAGACTAGAAATTAAGATGATGTAGCTTTAAAAGAAGCTTAAAAATTTTAATTTACTTATCTATCACACAAATAACTTTTTTTGTGAAATTTGTTTATTAAATTAGAACAACAATTCAAAAATGTAATTCAAAATTTGGCTTATATTATACTTGGCTTTAATGTCCGTCAACTTAAAAAAAAAAACCTTCACAAAGAACAGATTCAAATGGAAGAAATGTATTCTTGGCTGTGAATACTAATCATAGTATTCACTAATAAATTTCATCCTGCTTATACAAAATTTGGTTTGTATATTTTCTTTTTCTTTTCTTTTTGGTATAGGGATAGAACCCAGTGACATTCTATCA
>PVJS01044179.1:0-16766 GCA_004027185.1 Glis glis | reverse complement strand
CCGGTTTCAAAAAAAAGTATAAAAAATAGGGCCGGGGGTATAGCGCGGAGGTAGAACGCCCCTGGGTTCAATCCCCGGTACTGCAAAAAAAAAAAAAAAAAAGCTCTGAGCAGGCCGCGGTGGCACATGCTTGTAATCCCAGTACTTGGGGAGGCTGAGACAGGAGGATCCAAGTTCAAGGCCAGTCTCAGCTACTTAGTAAGGCCCTCTGCAACTTAGTGAGACCCTGTTTTAAAATAAAGAATAAAAAATAGGGCTGGGGGTGTGGCTCAGAGGTAGAATGCCCCTGGGTTCAACCCCCAGTACCGCAAAAAAAATAAAAAAAGGCTCTGCAAAGCAATGAAAAAAAATTAATGATTTAAGGTAACTGGCAAGCAGAATATTTGCAACTCATACCACAGACATTGAGATAATCTCCTTAATGCAAGAGTCCCCCTCATGCTCCAGGGATACGTCCCAAGACCCCCGGGAGTAATTTATAAATTTGGCACAGTAAGAGATTAACAACAACTAATATTAAAATGGAACAATTATATGCCATTTTAAAAAGTGATATAAATGTGGTTTCTCTTGAATGAGTCAAGAAGAATAATATTTGCAGCCCACAGTCGACTGTGGTTGAACCGTGGGTAATTGAAACCAAAGAAATCGAAACTGTGGCTAAGGAGGGGACGACTGTTCACCAAGACTTACAAATAGTTCTTAAACACATAAAGTGATTGATGCTCAACTGCACTAAAAAGAGAGGAAGACAAACTAAACTGTAAAGTGGCAGAGCTCCAAAGATCCCCATGGGATTCTCGAACCTTCCCTGGAGATATTATTAACACGCAGATGCTGACTGAGAGGTTCCTGGGTTGGGGCTTGAGAATTTGCATTTCCAATGAGCTTCCTGGCGATGCTTCTTTTGTGAGCCCAACAACACTTTGTGTAGCATGTATTGCTGGTCGACATGTACATTTATGTTATTTGTCTGGAGGGCAATTTGACAACACCTTTCAAAAAAATAGTACACGTGTTGTCAGCAATTCCACTTTAATCCAGGAGATAATTAGTAATTACCTTATGATATATTTATATGTGTGCAAAATTACATGTGAGCAAGGAAATCTATTGCATCATCATCATCATCATCATCATTATTATTATTATTATTATTAGGATTGAACCCAGGGGCACGCTGACACTGAGCTACATCTCCAACCCTTTTTACTTTTTATTTTTAAATTTTGAGACAGGGTCTCATTGGTCTTAAACCTGTGATCCTCCTGTCTCAGCCTCCCAAATACTGGGATTATAGCCATGCGATTAGAACCCACAGGAATATCTTCAATAGGGGACTGTTTAATTACATTATCCATACAATTGAATATGCAGATGGGAGAAAGAATAAGACTGATACTAATATGTAAAAATCTCCAAGATGTTTTAATTTTACAAAGAAGGTTCATAATAGCGGGTAAAGAAAATCCACACACTTTTGTATCTCTCTCTGTGTTGAACTGTATGAGCAGAAGACAATGCTTTTTCCTCTCCATTACCTGTTCAAACCTGCTCTGCGATCCCAGTTCTTTTCTGCCTCGAGAGGAAATCGCAGACAGATTCCAAAACTCTTTCAGACACGCTTGGATAACATATGCGTGTGAGCACCCACAAACAGTGGAGTGCCATTTGCTTCCAACATAGTTCTTTTTCTATCTCTTCTGCCACTACAGGCAGATGGCCACAGCTTCCTGCCCCGGGATTGCTCACATACCAGTCATCGGGCCTCCTCCACTGGGTCCCTCAGTCTCCAGAGACCCACATCAAACTGTCCAAGCATACCCCTGGACACCCTTCTTTTATTTGAGGAGCAGTAAGGCAGAAACTTCTGTCTTGTTTGGGTACTAAACAAGTCTGCTACTTGCTTCAATTGTAATAGATGTAGATATAGATCCTGTATATCCCAGATATAGTCCCTAATGTTAGAGGCTCAAACTGGGAGCACATATATTTTGTTGCATTTTTCAACAGTTCCAAACTTAAGATTCTACATAAACCTCCAGATTTCTAAAAACTTGAAATGCATGACAACAGGGTCTGCACACTTCCTTGGAGGTATTTGGTTGAGGCTGAGCACAGACAGCCCCTTTTGGAGGACCCTTGGCTTCCAAGTTCCCGTCACCCCCTGCTGTCCCGGGTCCATTTATTATCATGCCAGCACTGTAATCTTTCTTCTACCCTCCCGATTCTTTTGTTGGTGTACATTTGAGTCTGTGACCCTTCCCCTGGCTATAGGGAGAATTAATGACAGAGACAGGCAAAAGCGTGAAGCCTTCTAACTCTTCCAGTACTTCCTCCCAACTTGTCCCCTTACTTCATGGTTCTTCCTTCCCTCCTACTCTAGGAGGTCAATGCTTTCTTACTGCCCCAAGTGCCACGCTTTCCCAAAAGAAAGAAATGAGATCATCTCATTTACACCAAATTGTTAGTGATCAAATACATCTTTCGGGGAAAAAATAACCAGAGGTCCGTTAAGTTTTTCAAAATGGTGAAATCCCAGCCATTCTGGCATTTGGATAAATGAGACATTTGGGTACAAGAGACTGTCCTCTAAGACCCTTTAAACCATGTCTCATGAACAGTTACTCCTTCTCCATTTTAGCCAGCTAAAATCTTTGCCAAAATGATCAGAACAGCTGCTCCTTTTGGTTACTCAGGCTAGTGGCTTGCCAGGGAATCCCTGCCCTAGTTAAGTTCTTCCTGGGAAAAATATTTATATAATTCATTCCTATTCTGGGATGGGATGCCTGTGTGTTTTAGCCTACCAGAAGCCTCATGTGTGCTATCGGTACAGTGTGGGAAGGAAAGAGAAGGGGGGGGGATAGAGAGAATGGAAGGGAAGGATAGAGAGGAAGGATGGGAGGGAGGAAGAGAGAAGAAGGAAGGAAGGTAGGAAGGGAGGGAGGGAGGGAGGGAGGGAGGAAACTTAGCCACATCCATAGACTGAGAAAGCACAAGAAGTACTTTCACAGGGCTCTGAAATCTTCACCTGCAGCTGGGAATCTGTACAGATCATTCTGGAAGTTCACATTTTGAGAAGAATGCTGACAAGTCAAGAGCATTTTGAGGAAAGAAACCAAGAGAAGGAGAGGTTGGACCCACACCAACAATAACAGAAGACTAAGGAAGGACGTGATGGCCCCCTGGGAAGGTTTGAAGGGCTGTGACCAAGAAGAGGAACCTCACAGATTAGGTCTTTGTTGTGCCAAAGAACAAATAAGACCAATGAAGAGAAGTTAAGGGATGGGAGTGGGAGGAGATTTTGGCTCAGGAAATAAATTTAGCAGCTACTAGATAGAGATTGGAGGGAAACGACTTTCCCTTTTACTAAAAATACCCTGGGAGAGGCTGTTTGACCATCTGTTTGCGGCGCTATAGAAAGAATCCTTACCCTGGTTGGTGGTGGCCTGATTTGATTTTTGTTGGGACTCTTGAGACTAAATTCCACATTTGCATGAATTCCTACTTGCATGTCTTAGCAAACATATAATCAATCCACAAACTCCAGACAAAGCCTCTACCGGTTCCATTTGAATATCAGTGTGACCATGGAGGTCCAGCTGCCTCCACGTCCTCGGGTCTAGTACCTGGACTCCCCAAGTTTGTGATTTCTGCAGTCTCATCTTTATGCGTCTTGGTTGTGCACACTTTGTATTCTTTGTTGTCAGTAAGCCTGGGAAATAGATTTTTCACTCAGCGGGTTTTTCCCAAGCACTCTTGCAAAGAAAATGATGTGGCCAATTGTTTATTCCATGGATAGCCTTTTTCTGTCCCCAGAATATGGCCAACATATCTATGACTCACATTCACAGGACAGAAGGATTGTTCTGGCTTATGCTTTTACTTCTTTGGGCCAATTGGAGAGTTATTTATAAACATTTATTGATTTGGATTCATAAACCAAAGAGGGGGAAAAAAATCTTGCTGTGCTGGTTGCTATGGTAACTAGCATTTCACACATGTCTTTGCCAGCAGTGATGGCTCAGAGCAGAAGCCCAAAGCCTACCTGTAGCTTCTCACTGCGTCTGTTTTTCTTCTGCTTCTTTCACTGAAGATCAGCGATCTCCCTGACCAGAGCGGAGCGATAGCATGCTATCGAAGAGGAAGAAAAATAAATGTCGCTTTCGCATATTCCTATGGTGATTTCTTTACTTCTCTTGGGGACATTTCCCTGACAGACACGACTTCTAATCAATTTTGATGGTCAAGAATTAAAGCGATTCCACCACAAGTTGAGCTCTCTGCTGTGTGTGGAGGCTGATACAGAAGGCATTCAGGTTCTATTCCTTATCTTCAAGAAACTTACATTATAACTGGGACCCCGGAGCACAAGTATAAAGTAGCCAGCAGGCTGCACAGGAGAAATGCAAAGTTCCAAACTGCAACATGGAAGAAAATAGCAGCAAAGCATGCTGGGTGGGGCAGAGGCCTCAGAAAGAGACAGAGTTTGAACTGCTTGGCCTTGAACAAAATACTGCTCTTTCTTACTTCTTCCTCTCTCTCTCTCTCTCTCTCTCTCTCTCTCTCTCTCTCTTGTAACTCACTGAACCATAGCCTATTGGGTTGTTTTAAGAAAATAAAAAAGCCCATACAGAGTGCTTACAAATAATGTCAGACCCATGGCAAGCTCTTGATTATTGGGAATTATCATTTGTCTGCTGGAATACTTTTTTGAGATAATAGATAATTTCTTGTTTTTGCCAAGAAAAGATTCTGGTTTTATGTGGGGGGAGGGGACGGAGCCGAAGCTTATGCAATCTTTTTACTCTATTTTAAAAACATAATGAAAAACTTATGAATATAAAATCAGGTATAAAGAAACACTACAGATTTGGAACTTAAGAAGTTGACAAAAATCTAAAAATATAACATATTATTTTAGTGTGTAATTGCATAACACGTCTTTCTAATATGTCTTCCTACACGTTCTGACTGTATACTCTTGGATTACCTTTTCACATGACATTGATTTTTGTAACATTTTCTATAGAGAAAATAGAAATATCATTCAGTCGTTCTTCTAGCAGGGCTCATTGAATTTGCTTTGTATTATTGATGTTGAGATGTATAAACCATGTGACTTCACATACAGCTAGGCTTGCTATTTATAGTACTGCTACAGGCTTATCACTTACAAATACAGGAATTCTGTTAAATTCTATTTCACATGGTTGCCATAAAATTGGGGAGGGGAATAGAGTATATGTATAATTTTATACACTGTATCAGAGACTATAGTTCAGAGAAAACTTTTCTTTTAACTACACATTCATGAGAATAATACTCGGCTTACATTTTTCTACATCTGGGGACTGGAAGAATTTTCCACAGATGGCCTTCCAGCTCTGCGCATTTCAATCCTTGCTTCTCTTCCGCTGCCCAGGTATTTCTGGTTCAGGGAAGATGTGCATACTTTAATTGACCCCTGGATCTGCCCAGGAAGTCAGCAGAACCAGCAGTAGAATTCTTAGAAGCCATTCCTACACCAGAATGGCCTGCAACAATATATGGAAATGATCGCCTACCACATAAATGTATTCCATTAATTCTAAACTAAATACTTTCCCAGCTTAACTTCCCCCAAGCTGGAACCCCCAAATGCCCATGGTTACTCATGGCCATCCAATGCTAGGAGAAAGAGAGAGAATTGCCGTGTCGATTATTGTTAGAATATCTTGTTTTTGCTTGCTTCTTTTCCCCTTTGGTACTGGGGATGAAACCCAGGGGCGGCCTACCTCTGAGCTATACCCCCAGCTATTTTTTTTATTTTTAAATTTGAAACAGGGTTTTGCTAAGTTGCTGAGGCTCTCACTAAATTGCTGAGGCTGACCTCGAACCTGTGATCCTCTTGTCTCAGCCTCCCAAGTACTGGGATTACAAAAGTGCGCCACCACAATGGGCTTGTTTTTGCTCATTTTGCAATAACCACATGAATATCTTGCTAGGGTCCCTCCCAGAAGATCCCATGCTAGGGCCCCATCCCAGAAGGATGAGTGCATGGGGGATGGGGTGTTGAAGATCATGCTTCATCACCCTCCAGGAAATGCTTTCAGTTCTCTCTGTTTGGCAGCAGAAAGACATTATTCCACACGTGAGAAAGAATGTAAGCAAGAGCTCTAGAGAAGTGTAGGGGACAGATGGGGTTCTGGGGCGGCAGGTCAGACATGAGCAGAGCCCTGGTCAATAGGGCTTGATGAGGTCCAGCTCCAGAGGACCCTGGAGGGCGGCAGAGACAGAACAAGAATGAAAATCTTCTGGCAAGAAAGAGACCAGATGAAAACATTTTTTAAAAAGTAGAAATTTGGATGTAACTTCATTTGTTGCCCTGAAAGCCTGGGCAACATTATATTTTTTTTATTCAAGCTGATCAAATCTTCTTAAGTCATATGTGTCAGCAAGAGATCAAGAGGTAGACACAGGATTAAGAGTGAGGAATTCCCAGGCTGAATATCCCTTATCCGAAATGCTTGGGACCAGAAGTGTTTCAGATTTCAGATTTTTTCAGATTTTAAAATATTTGCATATACATAATGAAATATCTTGGGAATGGGACCTAAGTATAAACACAAAATTTATTTATGCTTCATAGATACTGTATGAACACATAGCCTGAAGGTAATGTAAAACACTATTTTAATAATTTTGTGTAGGAAACAAACCCTATGTACATTGAACCATCAAATCCATGGTATCATGTTGATGCTCAAAAAGTTTCAGATTTTGAAGCAGTTTGGGTTTTGGATTTTCAGGTTGGGCAGGCTCAACCTGAGTCTGTTTTTCTGGGGAAATATTTAGCTTCATCTGTAGCAGACTCCGAGATAGACATTTGCTTGCAGGAAGTTTCTTGAAACTCCTCTCAGAGATAACACCTCCTGGGGAAGGGAAGAAAGCTAGACTTGGTAGGAAGCAAAATTAAACTGGTGATGAAGTTGTAACAATCTCACGGGAAGGTTTGAAGCCTGGGCGGATCTTCAAAGATGGCCTGCCTTGAGGCAAGCGGCCTGGTACTTGCTCTAGAACAACAAATCAGCAGGTGCAGGAGAAGGTGAAGTGGTGCCCTTCTAGGGAGATGCTCAGGTGCAGGCAACACTCACATAGCTGGGGAACGGGCGCCAAAGTCCCGGAGGGGAGATCTCGGCGCTAAGGACAGTATCCACTACAACCTGTCAAGCAAGGACGTCACTGTCTTCCTCCTACCTGACTGAGGGGGAAGAGAGTGACACTAATTCAGGTGTGACTGTGACAGTCAGGGCCTTTCCGTTATGGCGCTGAGGTTAGTGCTGTACCATAGTGAGTTAAGAGAACAACAGACAAGGAGACAAAGGCAGAAAACGTACACTTGGTTATGTGAGGCAGGGAGGAGAAGGAGAAAAACCAGTTGTGGGCACAGAAAGAGATGCAAAGGTGATTTTAATTTTTTTTAAGTGGGAGGGATTTGAGCATGTTAGTAGATGAAGGAAGAATTAGATACTGAAAACACAGGAGAGAAAAGATCATCGAGAAAACAAGTACTGAAAATAGAGAGATGGGTTAGCATCGAGAGTTCATAGAGATGAGACTTGAGGGGAAGGAGACAGGCAACCTTCAGAGGAAAGGAAGGATAGATGAAGGAATTCATGGCCGCCGAGTGGCGGTCTTTATTTTTCTCAGTGGAATCTAAGTATTCTACTGAAAGTAGCAGGCTCAAATAGGTTCAGGACTTGGGAAAAGACATGATGTTCTGAAGTTGCTGCCTTGGAAAATTGGTAAGTTTGCTAGCAAGGGGGACAAAATGAGAAGAGGATAAAATTATGTGATGGTCATGGAGTCGGTTCTGATCCAGTTTTTGGTTAAGTTTTCTCTTTTGGCTGGGGTTATTTTTCTCCCAGTAGCTTTATTTCACACCAGGGCTAGAAATGGAAGAAATGGAAGGTCACACTGATCCTAAGTAAAGGATTGTCTAGATTGATCGATATGGTGGCCTCATAGGGAAGAAAACACTGTGGTTGGTGAGGAGAGCTTGCTTGAAATAACTGAGGACAGAGAAGGAGGAAAGCCCAGCCAGGAGCGGGGCTGGTCAACTTGGACAACCAGAAGCAACCAGGAAAAGAAGAGATTTAAGAGGAAGTAAAAGAGTGAATGCTGGTACAGTTGCTATCTAAGGGGGTGCTGAACCAAGGAGAAGTACACCCTTCTATCGGGAATCCTCTCTTGGGCCTGATCAGCCTGCAATGATCTTGGGGTTCAAATGTTTTAGGTCCTGCTGATCCTCCTGCGTAAGAAGCCAGTAGCCACCCTGACACATCAGGACTGTGTCTGACAGTCACATCTCTAGTATCCTCTGATTCGCAGCTCTCAGAGATCTTTTGACCTCTCCTTCATGTTGGACCCCAATATTCTTTGTGGTCAGAACCATGAGCAGGTTACTTATCACAGCTTTGTAGATCAGGTAAGAAAACATGGCTTCTTCATGTCATGCTGCTGAAAAGACTAGCCCTGCCTCTAGGATTTTCTTCAATCACCTCTCAAAACCAGATGCTTTCTTCCTAGTTACAAGACAAGGGGAAAAAAAGGCTCTGTGGCAGAATTGATTTTATACCAAGACAAAAGTTACTTGTGCCAAATAAATGCTTTCCATACAGAATGTGGCCCTACACAACAACAGTGAATTTGTATTTAAACTTGGAGACGCAGACAGACAATAACAAGGCTTATGTTTCGAACTGCAAATGCACACATATGTAAAAACCCTATTAAGAATTCATTTGAGATTCTGAAATACTTCTGTTGTATGGGATCACCTCGGGCTCCAGGTAGTCTTTGTTTAAATGACATGAACTGAGGTAACATGAGAACCGCTGTGGTTGTTTTGGGGACAACAGTAGAAACTGGAGATGAACCAGGCCCATTAGGTCACTCTGCACTCTTAAGTTCCTTGGCAGAGAAGATCTGTCCGAAGCCCTGTGCTCAGTTACATGTTCTCCAGGCTGGTTTTAACAGACACAAGAAATCAGGCCGCTTGCTGCCGGCTCCTTGGGAGTTTCTCCTTCTCAGAGTTGATTAAGACCTTTGGCCCTGTCTCACTCTGATTTAACTTTGTCACTGACTCCTGGCTATATCACCTTATGAAATTCTGGAGCATATCTCCTGCTTACCATTAGCTGGAGTTCAAAATGCTTCTAAGAAAAGGAAAGAGAGCGCACTTCCTTATAAAGAAGCTTTGGGCCAAATGACCCCCCATAACCCGCTCACCATTGACCTAAACCACAAACCATGGTAGAGTCCTCCCCACTTGCCTAGAACACCCATAAAGAGAGCACCCCAGGCCTCATAAAAGGGTAGGTAGCTTGACAAGGAGATGCCATAAATAAATCATGCGCTCCCAGGTCCAATTTCTTTTGTTTCGTTCAAGTGTCCAAATACCACCTTGTTTTATTAATGCGGGTGTCTTGTTGCCGTCCTCAGTTTCAAAGCTGATGGAATCAAAAACAAAACAAAACCAAAAGTCCTGCATCTATTATCAGACCAAAGTCCACTGGTCTACCTATGAAAAGTATGCTAATTCAATGTATTAATGAAAAAATTCTATTGGCAGTTGTCTCCAATCTGTTTAGAGCCCAGATCTTCCTGTCCTGTCTTAGCCATTTGCTGCTTTTATATTAGCTTCTCATGAGAAACTGCCCAGTTCTCTGTAAAATAGGAAAATTGGCTCTTATTCTCTTGGATGGGTCATTAGAATGAACCCCAGAAGCTCAAGGATAACCCAGCTCATAGGTCAATGCCAAGGTTGAACCTAGTTAGCCAGGGACCTGGAAGAGACTTGTGGAGGTTCAGAATTGGGAGGAACCTCAGAAATGGTCTAGTCCCCTCTCCTCCTGCAGCAAAGAAAATGGGTTTGGGCAATTCCAGTAACTTCTCCAACACTCGCACAAGCTAGTGGCAAAGACTAGAGTAAAACCCAGTCCTTCTGACTCCCAGTCCAACACTCTACAACTTCTTAAACAGAACCACCTAACTGGCACTTCTTCCTAAATCTTGAATATTACCAGAAGACAAGTAAGTTAAATACATTTTTTAAAAGAGAACAAGTATTTATTATGTAGGAAAAACCAAAATACATTTTTTTTTTGGTACTAAAGGTTGAACCCAGAAGCATTTTACCTCTGAGCTATATCCCTAGCCCTGTTTTATTTTTTATTTTGAAATAGGGTCTTGCTAAGTTGCTGAAGCTGGCCTTGAACCTGCAATCCTTCTGTCTCGGCCTCCCAAATACTGGGATTACAGGCATGCGCCACCATGCCCAGCTAGTCACATGACTTTTAAAAGAGAACCCAAATGTCAAAGGAAGCTCACGCTTAGACCATCCAGGGGTGTGTGCTGCTGCACCTCTCTACCCAGGGAGCATTTCAGAGTGACAAGCATGACTTGACCCTATATGGCCTCCAACACCCTGGAATTCCCTCCCAGGACCATTTGAGCCAATTTCTTTTTTGTTCTGACTATTTTTTTTTTCTTGTCTGTCTCTACATAAGCAAGTACAAAGGAGTCAAGCCCATATGTACTGGAATCTACTTTGTTTTCTTCTTGGATAGAGGTAGTAGAATGGCTTCAGTGTCTCAATGCATTGAATTTTTTTTTTTTTTTTTTTTTTTTTTTTTTGCGGTACCAGGGATTGAACCCAGGGGCGTTCTACCTCTGAGCTACACCCTCGGCCCTATTTTTTATACTTTATTTTGAAACCGGGTCTCACAAAGTTGCGAGGGCCTCACTAAGTAGCTGAGGCTGGCCGCAAACCCGGATCCTCTGGTCTTCGCCTCCCAAGTACTGGGATTATAAGGGTGCACCATCACGCCCGGCCTGATTTTTTTTTAATGCAGGGTCTCACTATGTTGCCCAGGCTGGCCTCAAACTTCTAAGCACCAGCTGTCCTTCTGCCCCAGTCTCCTGAGTAGCTAGGACTATAACCACAGGCCATAATGCCTTGCTTTGGATCATTTTTATGCTTTTTTGCCATATATTTTTTGGAGTATAGGCCAACTTAGCAAAACTAATTTCTTAGCGATATTAAATCTTGGGAAGAATAGCTTGCATATTTTCTTTTAAAAATCTCACTTAATTCTACATAGTGCTTTCTGATAGTTTGTGTAACAAAGATGTTACTCAAATCTATATTTAATTATGTTTCTTCATCTCAATTTACTATCACTCCCATGTTTTCAAGAGTAAACACAGTTTTCCCCCTTCACTTAATTTACCTCCTGTCTTGCAATAGAAGTTGCTTTTAGAATTTAGTAAAAGCACCTATGAAGTGTAAATTAAAAGAGTATTTGAACACTTTTCATGCTTCTACCAAAGCTCTTTAGATTTGGACGAGCAACAGCTAGGATTATTCAGGCAGTTATTCCTGATGCATTTCTGTCCAGAGAAGCAGGTTACAAAAATTTATCTTATATAGTTCCTTTTCACTCATAACTTTGTTGTATTGCATCCATGGCTCCAATTATTCACCTTTCTCATAACCGTATGCTTGTCTTCATGACTTCACAGCCTTTCCTATCAAGTGGCAGAACATAGTTTCCTGTTGTTTGGTTAGGAGTTCAGTTGTGTGACTCGCTTCGATCCATGGGGTCTTAACAGATGTGGCATGAAAGACCAGAAGCCTGAAAGGTGCTTGTATGAATCTGCTTGTTCTCTTGGTTTCTACCATTACCATGAGAAGATCCTGCTCCAGTTAGGCTGCTTGACCTAGGAGGAGGACGAGAGGCAGGTAGAGCAGAGCCACCCCTAGGCAGCTCACGGCATCTGGGTGCGTCCTGCCCCAACCAGCAATGGTTATTTCACTTGAGACCTTTGAAGATACCATTCTACTGCTCCTGACTTCCAGTTTTCTGTTGAAAACTTTTAGCTATTACTCTTACTGTTTCCCCTCTGACTGCTTGCAAGATATGTTTCTCTCTGCTTGTTTTTCACCATGATGTGTTTAGATATGATTTTCTTTATATTTTACTCTCTCAAGGTTTTTAGTGTTTCTTACATTGATGGCTTGATTTCTTCCAGGGTGTTTTGTTTTGTTTTATTTTGTTTTGTTTTAATTCTTGGCCAATACCTCCCCACGTATTACCTCTTCCCCATTGTTTCTCTCTCCTCTTCCAAGACTTCAATAACATGTAAGTAGACTTATTTAATGTATATTCTAGATCTCTTATATTCTTTTTAGTGTTTTCCATGTTTTGTTACTGCTGTTGCTCTGGGATTCAGTATAGATAGTTCCTTTTGATTTATCTTGCACTTATTAATTCTTTTTCCACCTGAATCTGATCTGCCAATAAACTTATTCATTGGGTTTTTTTTTTTTTGTTCCTTCTATGGGTGATAGCTATTTATTTTCAGTTCACAAGTGATATTGGAATTGATAATAAAAAAAATAACAAGGATGTCTAAGTCCGCAGTTGATGGCTAATGTTTCATTATGTTCAGGTTAACATTACCTAGTAGAATTATTGTGTATTTGTTACTATATCATCTGGGTGAGTTTTCCTAGTTAACATTTCTGTGTCAGTCACTGATTGATAAAGTTTTTGCCTTATGCTTGCTAGCTATTGAAAGCCACTCCACCAAAATAATTGGATTTATGGAATTTCATTAGCAGATTTGACCATCCATGTCAGTTGATGACTCTTTAATGCTTCTGATCCTGACTTATTTATTTATTTATTTTTATGGTACTGTGGATTGAACCCAGAGGTGCTCCACCTCCGAGCTACACCCCCAACTCTACTTTATTTTGAAATAGGGTCTCACCAAGTTGCTGGGGGCCCCGCCAAGCCACTGAGGCTGGCCTCAAACCTGTGATCCTCCTGTCTTGGCCTCCCAAATACTGGGATTACAGCTGTGTACCACCGTGCCTGGTTGGCCCGACATTTTTAAAGGGTTTAGAGGTACTTGGGAGGCTGAGACAGGAGGATCACAGGTTCAAGCCCAGCCTCAGCAACCTAGCGAAGCACCCTGCAACCCAGTGAGACCCTGGTTCCAGAGAAAAAATAAAATAGGGCTGGTGGTACAACCCAGAAGCAGAACATCCCCAGGTTCAATCCCCAGAGCTAAAGTAAATAAACAAATAAATAAATACAGGGTGTGGAGGAAAAAGCCCTGGCCAGGAGTCACAGTTATTGTGTGCCAGAGCTGACTTTGCTTCTGAGGATGTGAGGCACCTCATCCAGTATCTTCACATCTGTAGCCTCCTGTTTATCCATCTGTTAAACAAGGGGCTGAGCCAAGGGTGCCCTTCAAGAGAAAAGAAAATAATTCCAGATGGAAAAAAGAAATGAAGAACAATTAAAGGCAAAGATAAATAAAAAGCAGTTGTAATATATGTAATCTAATTTAATATTGATTATATAAAATAACATTTATACAGATATACATGACAGAAACATTCAGTCAGAGTGTGATAAATTAAGTCAAAATAGTCTTAAGTTTTTGCATTGACCAGGAAGAGGACACAAATCCAAGTCAAGATTGGATTTCAATGAGTCAAAGATGTATGCAATAATTTGTAGGGTAACCCCTAAAAATGATAAAATGTTATATGACTTCTAAGTTTATGGTGAGGTGGGGATCACATGGAATAGTAAAAATACTCAAATATATTCCAAGGAAAGCAAGAAAGGAGAGAGAAAGAAAAAAGAATCAGGTAGAATAAATAGTCACGAATAAAATTATAACTGGGCACGGGGGATTCATTGGGTTCTTAATTTTAGCTCTTGTATTTTTTTATTCCTGAAATAATCATTGGGTTCCTTTAACGATATGGTAAGGAACCAGGGCCCTCAGCCCAGCAGCCCATGAGGAACTGTAGGCCTCCAGCATCACATGAATGAGCTTGTCTTCAATTTCCCACACTAGCGAACTTTGAGATGACTAGCTCTGATCAACAGTTTGACCACCGCCTCATGGAAGACCACGAGCCAGAGGCAACCAACTAAACTGCACCCAGATTCTTGATGCACAGACTCTGAGATGATAAAGGCTTCTTAAGCTAGCACATTTGGGGAACATTTGATGTGCAGCAATATGGAACTGATATAGATGCCTACAAATCTATAAGGAAAAGTCAACCCAGTAGAAAAATGGGTAAAAATGGACAAGAGATTTGCAAATGATAATGTACAGTGACCAATAAATAAATGAAAAAGAAAAGCCCAATCTCATTACTATTCAGGAAAATGCAGTTTAAAGTCATAAAGAGCTACCACTATCCACCCACCAGGATGGATAATAGCTTAAAGGATTAAAAATACCAATGTTGGGGGGAATAGGGGCTACTGGAACACTCATGCATGACTAGGGCAAGTGCAAATTAAAACAATCACTAGAAAATTCCTTGGCGGTATCTAGTAAAGCTGAATTAACTTCTAAGTAAGTGCATTCACACCTATTAGAAATGTGTACACTCACACACACACACACACACACACACACATTCCTGAATTCACCAAAGAGACAAATAATATCCCTTTCAAACACACATAGAGATTTACAAAAACAACATCCAAAAAGAATTCCTAACAAATACCAATTTTGGGACCAATTCTTTCAGTCCCAAAAGAATTCTCAACAAATACCAAAGCATTCATATCAAACGGAGTCTCTGGTCACAGTGCATTAAAAATACAATTCAAGAACAAAACACTTTGTGTTATAATAAAAGAACAAAAAAGAGTAAGATTTAAATAATTCATCAGCCAAAAAGATAAATCAAACATAAATTAGAAAGATGTTCCTATCTGAAGTATGGTGAGAAGTACATACATCAATACATATAATTTTTATTTGAACCTAAGGTGAAATTTAGAGGGAAATTCATAATCTTATATGGACTTAGTAGAAAAAGATTGAAATGCAATGGCATAGGTGTTCAAAATAAAAAATGAGAAAAAGATTAAGAGAGTAAACATATGTAAATAGAAGAAAGAACACCACTTAAGATCAGAATTTAATGAAATAGGACACAAACGCAGTTAACAATGAGTTAACTACAGCCACACACTATGATGAAATGACAGCTCTACTAAGGACAGGCCACATATGCTGTGGTGGTCCCAAAAGATTATTATAATGGATCTAAGAAATCCCTATTGCCTAGTGATGTCAGGGCCACCATACTGTCTTTACGAAGCACATCACTCAGGTGTTCGTGTGATGCTGATGTGGACAACCTGCTGTGCTGCCGGTCATATGAAAGTGTGGCATACGATTATACAACCATGTGCAGTGCATCATACTTGGTAATGATCATGACTGTTACTTGTTAATGTACTTAAAATGTTATATTGTCATTTGAGAGTGTCTTTCTACTCATAAATCAGTTTACTGTAAACAGGACAGCGTGCTCCACCACCTACAGCCTCCTGCAGTTTGTATCTCTCCCATCTCTTGGTGGCATCCAAGAGGAAGCCTCCAGCAATTGGCTGATGCCAGCTGGGCTCATCGAAATGCACTCTATGACATTCCCATGGCCACAAAATCAACCAACGAAGCCTTTCTCAGAACATAAACCCATCGTTACACAACTCCTGACTATGATCATATTAAAGTTAATACCTATACCCCTTCTGAAATACACAGAGATCTTCAATTATGACTTTTCGGCCTTCCCATTTCCTACATTGATTATCTAGTGCATTGTTTTCCTCTTGCTTATAAACAAAACCCCCATGAATTAATGCTTACTTAGAATTACAATTCAACATGTAGCCAGACACAGTGGCATATGCCTGTCATCCCAATACTTGGGAGGCTGAAACAAGAAGATCACAGGTTCAAGGCCAGTCTGAGCCACTTAGTGAGACCCTGTTTCAAAATTTTAAAAAATTTAAAAAAGCTGGGGATGTAGCTTGGAAATAGGATGATCCTGGGTTCAATCCCTGGTACCAAAAAAAAAAGAAAAAAATCTTTGTTCTTTCTTTTATGTCTTTAATATCTTTCTTTCTTCCTTTCTTATTTTGTGGTGCTGGGGATTGAACCTGGGGCTTTGTGCATGCCAAGCAAGTGCTCTACCACTGAGCTACATCCCCAGCCCTCTTTAATAACTTCAAACCTACCCATAGTGTTTTCCCAAAGATCTGTTGTGTCCAATTCCCGGATCACTGTTTTATCTGTTGGTTCATTTTCACACTGTTCCCTGTCTCTGTACAGTCTGTGGCTCATATTAAGTCTCCTTCTTCCCTTAAGGACACCCATTATATCTGAGTGCTGGAACTATCCCTGTACAGCCTTTCTTGGCATTTTCTTCTGCCAAGGCCCCTGAGTTTTCACTAACTCTGGACCAATTTCTATGTTTATTTCTAAGTTTCAGGTCTATTTATACTGTGGGCAACAAAAACGTGCACTTCATACCTGCAGGTAACACGGGCTTGGAATTTTATTTTCTCCCTTATTTAGACTTTCTCACACATTTACAAATATCTTTGTCTCCTGACAACCTTCCTTTTAGTTTTCTGGTTTGTTGCCAAAGTTTCTCTGGTCCCTTTCACACACAAGCCAAACCTTCAATGCTCCCAGCTTTAATAAGGAGACGGAGCCTTATTCTGAGCTCCCGTTTCTGCAGGTCCAAGTTCATGTATTCTGTTTCCATGTGGGCATTAGAATCCTGCCCAGTTCACAGGGTCTGGATTTGATATCCCCTTGAGCTCACTTCTTCAGTTTCTTCTCATGATTCCAACTTTTTTTTTTTTTTTTTTTTG